>JASANB010000597.1:0-82990 GCA_030248155.1 Sabatieria punctata | reverse complement strand
GACACCAGCTTATATATAATGACCACAACCGCTTTGCCTTTAAGCAAAATTTGTTGAATAAAATTTATAAGCAACGTCCTACATTTAGCAGGAAGCTCCATACAAGCAAGAATTTATTTGATAAAAGTAAGTGCACTGTAAGTGTATTATTTTGTTACATAGTATATTTCGAACACATTCAAACCACTCAGTCATAACTGAGTTAAAAATATAAGAAAAATTAATATAACATGGCAGTTCATTCACACAGCTTCAAGACCCACAGAGATATGCATCAAAAAACTCCAACCACACGAGGTTGGGTACATTGCCCTTTATGCAAAGAAGCGTAAGAAGATCATGGCAGGAGAAGCTTTTTGTATAATTCTTTGTCACACTTTCTTGCCCAGTGCGCTATATAGAGATTTGCGGGATTTGCTTCTAGCCAACAAAAGCAGATTTTAACTTTGCGCTTTATGAGAGTAACTTTGCTCCAATGTTTGACTCTAAGAGTAAGCGACAATGGCCTGACTTACCACCTCCAGTCATTACTGTGCCAGTTCTAAAAAACCCGCCGTAACACATGTCTTAATCGATGGCAATTTATAGCTTCTTTGCAGCTCTTGTGCTGCTAACATCAAGGGCGTAAGGCGTAACCAGCTCTAGCAAAGTCACCCAGAAAACATGGGCCAAATCCTGCAGCGCCAGGCTTGCATATTGCGCACGTTATAGGTGTACGGAATCTATTTGAGCTTTTCTGTGATAGACAAAGCCGCTTGCACTTTTGAGCAAGTTAATCGATGATGTGTCCCAAGTTTGCAGAAAACATTTGTAAACAATCAGATACATACTCATTTGAACTGAGCATCCGATTGATGCGGCGCCCCTTTTTTTTTTTTTTTTTTTTTCTTATTGGCGTTTTCTATAAGTGTAGACAAAGCCTTGAACTTTTGAGCAAAGTTAATCGATGATGTGTCCCAGGGTTGCACTGCAGAAAACGTATTTGTAAACAATCAGATATAACATTTGAACTGAGCATCCGATCGATGCGGCGAGTGAATCAATTGAAAGAGCGGGAAATTCTGCACAATCGGGATAAATTTCAGGTTGATTAACCAGAAACTACAGGAGTAGTGACCAGCCTAGTTAGATGGTACCGGAAATTCGGTCAGATTCAGAATATGTGAAAATTACTTGGGACTGAAGAACTGGACAGGCAAATAAAGCCGATATTCTGAAAGAGCATGCCCGTTTTAGTATGGGTTGCAAGTGACAGCTCTCTAGGTGGCTTCGACAAAGAGTAATTGATCTACATTTGCTTGTCATGCCTAAAAATCGTGATCAAAAGGGTCATCTTCAAAGCTGCACAGCTCCCAAACAAAGCCGAATCGGTGGGTTTGCCTGTAGGTTTTGATACATCCTTACATGGTCAACTTATGTTGAAAATATCAGCTCTGGAGCTCGTTGCCACATAGGCACTTCTTTCAATTGAAAGACACGTCTATTTCGGGTCCCCCAAACATTAATAAATCGTGTCTGAATCTGGCAGTTTCCATCGTATTCAGTCGTTCTCTATTGCGTTTGAAAGAGCGGGAAAATCTGTATAAGTGTGTCCAATTTCAAGGTGCTATCTCGAAAGCTGCTAATTTGACAGCAGTTGAAAGAGCATGGAGGAGCCAAATCTGGGAGATCCGGCACAGCACCCTTCTTCAAACCATTACTCCGGTTTGAGTGCGGCCAGAGCGAAACCGACGCGGCTGTTGGCGTTTCATAATAGGGCAATTCAAATGAGCCAATAAAAATGGGGGGTCAAAAAATTCCATCGGCCGCCCCCATAAGGGAGCTTGCCTGACTTTTTTTGGCAAGCACTCTTAAGAAACGAATGAAGGGTGATCGTTTGAATGGAGGGTGTCAGAGCTAATAAAATGAGCCCGAAAATTGCTGCCGACCCAACTTTGAGGGGGTGTAGCTCCGGTTCTAGGGGGTTGCTGGTGGCCGGGCATGCACCGTTGGTCTTCGACTGTGCTCTATTTTAATAGATATAAATATCAGCCAGATCCGTGAGATGGCCCTGCTTGCCCCCTCTCTTCGGCACCAAAGCTGACTTTCTCGCAAAATGCATCTTAAGTTTTATTGAATATTGAAATTACCCAATTTCACAGAATCTTTAATTTCTCAGCATTCGGTCAAGCCTGGAGCATCCAACTTCAACACACTAGTTCCCAAGATTTTGGTACCTATCTACTATGTTCTTCTAAATACAGTGTTGGTGATAAAAAAAAGACCGCCTGGCCTTTTTCGAGATTCCCGAATAATTTCAAATGGCCGTCATTCCGTCAATTTTCAACGGAATGAAAAGATTTTTGGCACGATTATTATGAGTTATTAAGAGTTTGTTTTGGCCAAGTATGAGCATTCTATAGCCTCGAGTTATGCCCTTCCGAAATAAACGTACCCGAATTTTCAGACGTCAATTTGAACGTAAATATCTCACGAACCTTTCATCGGATCTTTCCCAAATTTTGGTGGTTAGATTAGGGGCCGACCATTAACGACGTCATTCCAGAGGGGAAGGGGGGTCGGCTGAAATGCGACGATAGACAACGCACCAGGAGGGGAGGGGGTTAGCCATTAAACGATGTCGCTTTTTCTGGAAACCTTGGGAACTTTGATTGTGTTATTTTCAATTTCTGTACATTCTGACAAAAGTTATAGATATAGAAAAGGTTCCCAGAGTGGTTAGTAGGGATTTATTCAATATTGATTATGCAGTATCGCAACAAGAAAACATGACAGTACTGTACCGCATTTTTATCGGGGGATGGAAAACGACGTCGCTTTAGTTAGGGGAAGGAGTCCCAGGAAACGACGCAAGGCGGCTTTGGGGGGAGGGGGGTCTGAAAAATCGGGATTTTGGAACGACATCGTTTATGTACGGCCCCTTAACCAATCTTTGTATTGGCTTAAGAGCCTGAAGAGCTCAGCTTTCTAACACAACCGGTTAAAATCTGGCGATTTTTACTTTCGGTCAAATTAAAAATTAGAAAAATGGCCAGGCGGTCCTTTTTGGCCAACACTATATTTCAGCCTATTTCCACAAGCTTTACAACGGCGACAGCAAAAAGAATTGTTTCCAAGTTTGAGACCCCCTGTTTTTTAAAGTCAGAGTATTTAGTTTACAGGCACCAAATCGACATTGCTTGCCAAACGACCGAAAGACACCAGCAGGGCTGGCTTTCGTAACTGGCCCTTCATGACAGTGCAGAATTGGGGTGAAAAGGCCGCGGGAAAATGGATACTACACGTCGATAACGATGGATGGGACGGTAGAATTGTCTCAATTATTGCTTTGAAAGTCTCAAGGTGTCAATGTTTTCAGACGCCGAACTTCAAGCCTGGGATCTAATCTTGTACGGAACTTGGAGACCGGAAGAAAACGTAAAATCTAAACCAAACCTTTTCATCGCTGCTTTGATAAAGCTTCTTACATGGTTTGCTGATGGATTCGTGCGGAGAATTCGTGAGTTGTTGGTGTGAAAAAGTAAATCTAAAACCATCCGCGAACTATTTATACATAAAAATAGCATTAGTTTCAACCTACGGAATTCGACTGTTTCTAGATTACAAATTTTGCATCTATTACCATAATTAGAACTCCCGATCCGCTTGACGTTGACGTCAGGTCATGTCCGGTCGGACAAAAGGCAAGCGAGCGCGAATCTTCATTGTACCCTTGGAGAGGAACCATTGCTTGGTGTTTATAGGTGTTATCATGACGTGGTAGCTAACGAATATTGCAAATATCGCACTCTTATTAAAGGCAAACGAAATCGTTCTCTTCAATTTTCTCGTTTTGTTTATTTATAGACCTAGGCGTTTCTTCGTAGAACGCTTCAGTTATGGCGGGCGGACTGCACATGCATGATTACATGATTCCGTGGTCAGCGCTTGTAGTGCAAAGCGAAACTTGTTTTCTTCCGCTTCAACAGCAAGCACAGCTAGCGATGAAGCTGCAACTTTACCTTTGCCTTTCCCTGACAAGCTACACTGGCTTAGGAACAAATTCCGTACTTCCACTGCACCCAGTCTGTGCAGACGACTGCCTTGACCTGCTACTAGGAGTGAAGGTTTTGCTTGGCTCTCAAGAACTGCTGCTAAGTTTGGACACTGGTTCATCTTTTTCTTGGGCATTGCTGAAGGACAATTTCCCTGAGAGTTCCTACCGCCCAAACGTCAATATAAGCCACAAAAGAACGTACAGAAGTCGCGATCTTGCTCTGCACTTCAAGTAAATTAGTGTATTCCTTTCTAGTGGCTGTCTATACTTCACATTCTTAGATTATTCTCTGAAAATCTGCAGATAGGGAGGTTCAGAGTGGAGAACTTGGGGTTTGGAGGGGTCACGCATCATAGTCACAGCTCTCGCAAGCACGGAGTGCTTAGTTTGGGTCTCAGACATGTGTTTGATGACTTGTCCATTGAGTACAGAGCTTTGCTGAAGATTTACGATCAGCTTGACATGAAGGTACAGTTTGACCTGAGTTGAGAGCATAATTCTTTATCTTGGTCCAGTCTTTTTCAATCTGGCTGCCTCCAACCAGCCAAGATCAGTCAGATCAGTCAACTGGTTTATTGGCTGTGGGAAAATCTTTGAAGAACTGTTTTGTGTTTGCCTATCAAGTTCTAGTGCCTGTGCTAGACTCGCAAGATTGGGCAGTAGAGGGAGACATTGAGGTATGCAAATCTTCACTTACTTCTAAAGGGTGCCATGACAAACAATGATAGCCAAAACCAAGAATGCATAAAAGAGTAGTAGCAAGAATGAGCCAGTCAGCGGCCGCTCTTTATAGCTTTACTTGGCTATATAGCCGACTATGACCACAGAGCCATAACAACATATCCTTTTTGAGCTCATTTAACCAGCCAAGGATATATACCGAAGGTTGGCTACGCATAGCTAAGTAGAGTTAATAGCCAATTATGGACGAAATCCCTGGATTGTTTGGGGAAGTGGCTATGATTGTTGGCACTCTGTAGACTGGTTCTGGATTCCAGATTGGGTTCGTTTCTGACCAGAGTCAGAAATGGTTTAGACACCAAAAGATCGTACTGCATGTAGGTTCGCCTAAAGTATTGTTGGGAAAGGGGCTGGCAGCTTATGTGGAAGAAAAGTTATCAGCCGAAGATTCTTATCATCTGCGATTTGGCTCGGCCAAACGATACCCGGCGTCGTTTCTGAATTACCTGCCTTCAATTTCCTTTCTCTTCGACGCCAAACCGTGCTATGGACTGCGCGTGTTCCAACTGCTGGCTGAAGATTATGCTTCTGAGCCAAATAAGGAGAATATGGTGCAGATTAGGCTGGACAAGTCACGTGACCAGACAACCTACATTGGAGTACCATTCTTCAGGCAATCTTAAAATTTTCTTTGTTTGTTCGATATTTTTGAACATCAAGTTCATACTATTTTTTGTTGTTTAAACAGCTCAGCAGGACCCCTTATTGGAGCTTTTTTGAAAGTGCCCTGCCTATATTTACGTATGCTTACATCCCTCCCTTTTGCTGTCATCAGGTTCTTAGGCAGCTCCGGTTCGGCTGCCATTTACCTGCCAGGCATCACCGGGGTTCGGTGGCCTGAGTTAGGCTTTATGTACACTACTTCCCCATCGCTTTGACCGGTTTTCACCCAGCAAACAACTGCTCTCGCTACTGTTATTTTACAGTAGTATACATACATGTACTAGGGGGGTTTGGGGGGTTACCCCCCTGCTGGAAAGGCCAAACCCCCCCTCACCCCCCAGGTCGGCCCGGAGCTGTTACATGTATGGTAGTATAGTAAAACAAAAATTAGTAATACTACTGGTATTTTACTAGTAGTCAAATAATAGTAAAATAAAATGTAAAATTAAGAGCCAATAGTAAAGTAAAAATAAAACAAGCAGCATATCAAAAAAGGTGTTCTATTACATACTGTAGTGCTCATTTTGGGGCTAAAATTATGAAATTTTAAGCCGGCCCAAAGGTAACAAAGCTGATCTAAACGCACTGCTTGCCTGTTAGTGAAGGCAATATTCTGTTCTACACATTATAAATGTACACTAAAACATACGCATGCACAGTATACGTAAACACAAAACCGATTAAACAAATGAAAAACGTTCATCGACCTGAGCATCAATAGCAAACAGAACTGACTTACAATACCGTTGCATTGAAACACTTACACTTAACTTACTGTACTTTCAGATGGCAGGAAGAGTATAAAGCCTGACACAATACATACAGTATACAAATCACAACATGCATACTAAAGTCCTTGCCAAAAAAGAGCGGATTGGCGGTTTTTTGCGAATAACTCCTTATGGGTGCATCGGAGCGCTTTTTGCCTCATAAACAAAGTTGTAGAGTGGCTCGAGCTCGGTACTGTGGTGCAACCTAATCTGCGCCACGCGCCATGGTAATGCTAATCTGCGCAACGGAAAAAAATCAGCTTTTCCTGTAGTTGGGATGAACGCGAGTTTTTCAGTGAATTGTAATCTACAGACCTCGGGGATTTCAAAAATGTATTCATATTTCTTCTAGGTGTAACGGTTCCAGAGTTATACACCATCAAATTTGGCCGAAAATGCTAAAAATGGCCATTTTTGGCGATTTTCAGATTTCTGGGGGGGGATTGGAATAACTCAGGACCAACTCAGCCGATCAGGCTGAAATTCACATATATGGTGTAAAATTTAGTTTTACGTCGATTGAGACAGATAAGAACCCTGAAAAATTGACCCTGATACCGTAATCCCGATTTTTTCAACTTTAGGTCATTTGATTTTTTTTCTGCTGGTATGTAGATGCACAACCCGTCCACTGTAGTTAAAAATGTACTTTGCAGTGTTTTGAATCGATTTCAGTCCATTCTGAAGCCATTCGGATACTGTAGATTGTGGTCCTGGCACGAAAACTGCATTTTGTCAGTTTACTGTGGTTTCTGCTTTAAGGAAATGCTGGATGGAGTAGGAACTAAGGGTTTTCGCGGTCAAGGAACCCATTTCTGACATCGCCGTAATCACTGGGTTACTGTATCTTGAGGTCCCGACACGAAAATTGTTAATTTGCGTTTATGCATGCCTGGTGCACGGAAACGCTTTAAGAGAAGGCAATAAAGGTTTTCAGGGGTGGGGAATCTATTTCTGACACAACCATCATTGCTGGGTTACTGTATTTTGAGGTCCCGGCGAGAAAATTGTTATTTTTGCTATTTGGGTGTTCATGTTGCAAGAAAACGATGAATTCACAAGCACGAAAGGTTTTCGGCATCAGCGAATTTATTCAGGGCTTAGCAAATGTTACTGGATTACTGTATATTGTGGTCCTGGAACGAATGTACATACTCATAAGTTTGATTACCTACTTTATCCAGCTTTCCCCTGCAACAGGAACACCCAAATAACAAAAAATAACAATTTTCTCATCGGGACCTCAAAATACAGTAACCCAGCAATGATGCTTATGTCAGAAATAGATTCCCCACCCCTGAAAACCTTTATTGCCTTCTCTTTCAAGCGTTTCCTTGCACCAGGCATGCATAAACGCAAATTAACAATTTTCGTGTCGGGACCTCAAGATACAGTAACCCAGTGATTACGGCGATGTCAGAAATGGGTTCCTTGACCGCGAAAACCCTTAGTTCCTACTCCATCCAGCATTTCCTTAAAGCAGAAACCACGTAAACTGACAAAATGCAGTTTTCGTGCCAGGACCACAATCTACAGTATCCGAATGGCTTCAGAATGGACTGAAATCGATTCAAAACACTGCAAAGTACATTTTTAACTACAGTGGACGGGTTGTGCTTCTACATACCAGCAGAAAAAAAATCAAATGACCTAAAGTTGAAAAAATCGGGATTACGGTATCAGGGTCAATTTTTCAGGGTTCTTATATGTCTCAATCGACGTAAAACTAAATTTTACACCATATATGTGAATTTCAGCCTGATCGGCTGAGTTGGTCCTGAGTTATTCCAATCCCCCCCCCCCAGAAAAATGAAAATCTCAAAAAATGGCCATTTTTAGCATTTTCGGCCAAATTTGATGGTGTATAACTCTGGAACCGTTACACCTAGAAGAAATATGAATACATTTTTGAAATCCCCGAGGTCTGTAGATTATAATTCACTGAAAAACTCGCGTTCATCCCAACTACAGGAAAAGCTGATTTTTTTCCGTTGCGCAGATTAGCATTACCATGGCGCGTGGCGCAGATTAGGTTGCACCACAGTACCGAGCTCGAGCCACTCTACAACTTTGTTTATGAGGCAAAAAGCGCTCCGATGCACCCATAAGGAGTTATTCGCAAAAAACCGCCAATCCGCTCTTTTTTGGCAAGGACTATAGTTATTCTCCAATGATAGAAGGTCTTCACTGGCCTTGTGACACTGGAGCTGTACAGCTTTGCTGACTGAGTTAGGACCAGCGGCAGGAGTCAATGCTTCAGTTTCACCATTGGCTACACCTTGCTTGGCCCAGCCCGCTTGACTTTTCGAAATTTTACGGCCGCCCATTTGCCAGTCAGCAGCGATATAGTGGTATGAACCAGCGTTTTCTGCAGCTTTTGAGTCAAATCAAGCTGTGAACCAGCGTTTTCTGCAGCTTTTGAGTCAAATCAAGCTATGAACCAGCGTTTTCTGCAGTTTTGAGTCAAATCAAGCTCTGAACCAGAGTTTTCTGCAGCTTTTGAGTCAAATCAAGCTATGAACCAGCGTTTTCTGCAGCTTTTGAGTCAAATCAAGCTCTGAACCAGCGTTTTCTGCAGCTTTTGAGTCAAATCATGCTACGAACCAGCGTTTTCTGCAGTTTTGAGTCAAATCGTGGTATGAACCAGCGTTTTCTGCAGTTTTAAGTCAAATCATGGTATGAACCAGCGTTTTCTGCAGTTTTGAGTCAAATCATGGTATGAACCAGCGTTTTCTAAAGTTTTGAGTCAAATCATGGTATGAACCAGCGTTTTCTGCAGCTTTTGAGTCAAATCAAGCTCTGAACCAGCGTTTTTTGCTCTTTTGAGTCAAATCATGGTATGAACCAGCGTTTTCTGCAGTTTTGTGTCAAATCAAACTCTGAACTAGCGTTTTCTGCAGTTTTGAGTCAAATCATGGTATGAACCAGCGAGTAAACATCGTTTTCTGCAGCTTTTCAGCGTTTTCTGCAGTTTTGAGTCAAATCATGGTGTGAACCAGCGTTTTCTGCAGTTTTGAGTCAAATCATGGTATGAACCAGCGTTTTCTGCAGTTTTGAGTCAAATCATGGTATGAACAGGCGTTTTCTGCAGTTTTGAGTCAGATCATGGTATGAACCAGCGTTTTCTGCAGTTTTGAGTCAAATCATGGTATGAACCAGCGTTTTCTGCAGCTTTTGAGTCAAATCATGGTATGAACCAGCGTTTTGTGCAGCTTTTGAGTCATAAGGGACTGTCGTTTAATTAAACTTGCGCCGCGCAAGTTTCCCGCGCGCAAAAGTAAATTGCGCCGCGCAAAAATCTCTGGACAGCGCCGCGCAAAATGAAATTGCGCGCGGACGAGCTGACCGCGCGCAAGTTTCTTTTTGCGCGCCGTTGGCTGCTCGAGCCAAGCAGCCTTTGAGAATTGCGGCTATGCTCGCTGCCTGCCCTTCGGTCAGTAGATTAACGCTAAAGCCGGTGCATCATTGTTGACTTGGCATAAGGTACCACCTGAAAGGTTTGAGCTTTATAGCTCTGAATAGAATAGCGGCACACTCGATGAAGTCAAAGACCAGCGCAATGCTATATCAACACAGGTGGCCCTCCCGACTTCAATCATCTAGACCCGTCCAGTCTGTTTTCGACTGCTTGTCTGTCTTGCCACAGTCTTCTTGCCAATTTTCTTACTCAGTTATCGAGATTTTTAAACTATTTTCTTTCTAATTCATATTGAACAAACCATATTTTATAAACCATACATAAACAAGTCGCATTTGAAGTCATTTTTAGAAATAGACATAGATTACATTATCACAATCAAATTCAATCCGAAAAATCTGTTGCTGACATCGGCAGTGAAAAAATGTGACACTACGACCGCCATTACTACACCACAGAGCGAGCACGTTAGCTCCCACGAGTTGCAAGCTCTGTCTGCTCAACATGTGTTCGCATAGCCTGCCTGTGTGCGGCCTTTGTTCAACTGTCAAACTGTTGTATCATTTGATGCACCCGCTAATTGATCCGGCGTAAACAGGCGGCCGCTCGCCACATGGCGCTCTGAGATTTTTGCGGCTGGAAGCCTCGTCCCCGCGCAAAAGTTCCTTGCGCCGCGCAAAAACAAATTGCGCGGCGCAAACTGTGAGAAATTTGCGCGGCGCAATTTGCTTTTGCGCGAGCCAATTTGCGCGGCGCAAGTTTAATTAAACGACGGTCCCTAATCATCGTATGAACCAGCGTTTTCTGCAGCTTTTGAGTCAAATCATGGTTTGAACCAGCGAGTAAACATAGTTTTCTGCAGCTTTTGAGTCAAATAAAGCTCTGAACCAGCTCTGAACTAGAGTTTCCTGCAGTTTTTGAGTCAAATCATTGTCTGAACCAGCGAGTAAACATCGTTTTCTGCAGCTTTTCAGTCAAATCACTGTCTGAACCAGCGTTTTCTGTTGCTTTTTGAGCCAAATCAAGTTCTGAACCAGGGTTTTCTGCTGCCTTTGAGTCAAATCAATCTCCGAACCAGCGTTTTCTGCTGCTTTTTGAGTCAAATCAAGTTCTGAACCAGGGTTTTCTGCTGGTTTTTGAGTCAAATCAATCTCTGAACCAGCGTTTTCTGCTGCTTTTTGAGTCAAATCAATCTCTGAACCAGGTTTTTCTGCTGCTTTTTGAGTCAAATCAATCTCTGAACCAGGGTTTTCTGCTGCTTTTTGAGTCAAATCAAACTCTGAACCAACGTTTTCTGCTGCTTTTTGAGTCAAATCAATCTCTGAACCAACGTTTTCTGCTGCTTTTTGAGTCAAATTAATCTCTGAACCAGCGTTTTCTGCTGCTTTTTGAGTCAAATCAATCTCTGAACCAGCGTTTTCTGCTGCTTTTGAGTCAAACCAATCTCTGAACCAGCGTTTTCTGCTGTTTTTTAGTCAAATCAAGCTCTGAATCAGCGTTTTCTGCTGCTTTTGAGTCAAATCAAGCTCTGAACCAGGGTTTTCTGCTGTTTTTTAGTCAAATCAAGCTCTGAACCAGCGTTTTCTGCTGCTTTTGAGTCAAATCAAGCTCTGAACCAGGCCGCGTCAGTGGCTCAGTGGGTAGCTCGCTGCCTCTGAGTCACGGCGGCCGCTGCATCCCTAGTGGTTGTAGTGGTTCATCCTCTCGGCGTGGCAAGTTTCTTGCTGCAAAGAGTTGGTCGTCGGCACAACGCTCCACCCAGGCCACCGAAAACTGGTTACAGTGAGTAGGTAAAATGGGAACCAACTGGATCTGCCGTTGCACCGAAAGCCGCTCCTAAAAGCATGCCGCGTTGGAGGGAAGATCAACGACGTCAGGAGCCGTCTGAGAAACCAGCATTACGGCCTATACCGGTTTACTCCTCCTCGGCCGGGCGGCCGCTGGGAGCTGTCAACACCATGACGTCACCACGCCAGGCACTCTCTTAGTACCTGGCGCCCAACAGCATGGCTTGAGTGGCTTGGCAGTGAAAGAAGGGCAAACGTCCGAGATGACGATATAAGGGGTAACGAAATGGACCGTGCAGGTCTGATCGTAGGGCCGTACATTGTACGACCCCCCCGCCAGATCGGATCGGATCGGATCGGCTCTGAACCAGCGTTTTCTGCTGCTTTTTGAGTCACATCAAGCTCTGAACCAGCGTTTTCTGCTGCCTTTCAGTCAAATCAATTTCTGAACCAGCGTTTTCCGCTGTTTTTTAGTCAAATCAAGCTCTGAACCAGCGTTTTCTCCTGCTTTTGAGCTTTTCAGCGTTTTCTGCAGTTTTGAGTCAAATCGTGGTATGAACCAGCGTTTTCTGCAGTTTTGAGTCAAATCATGGTGTGAACCAGCGTTTTCTGCAGTTTTGAGTCAAATCATGGTATGAACAGGCGTTTTCTGCAGTTTTGAGTCAGATCATGGTATGAACCTGCGTTTTCTGCAGCTTTTGAGTCATAATCATCGTATGAACCAGCGTTTTCTGCAGCTTTTGAGTCAAATCATGGTTTGAACCAGCGAGTAAACATAGTTTTCTGCAGCTTTTGAGTCAAATAAAGCTCTGAACCAGCTCTGAACTAGAGTTTCCTGCAGTTTTTGAGTGAAATCATTGTCTGAACCAGCGAGTAAACATCGTTTTCTGCAGCTTTTCAGTCAAATCACTGTCTGAACCAGCGTTTTCTGTTGCTTTTTGAGCCAAATCAAGTTCTGAACCAGGGCTTTCTGCTGTTTTTTGAGTCAAATCAAGCTCTGAACCAGCGTTTTCTGCAGCTTTTGAGTCAAATCAAGCTCTAAACCAGCGTTTTCTGGTGCTTTTGAGTCAAATCAAGCTCTGAACCAGCATTTTCTGCTGCTTTTGAGTCAAATCATGCTCTGAACCAGCATTTTCTGCTGCTTTTGAGTCAAATCAAGCTCTGAACCAGCGTTTTCTACTGCTTTCTGAGTCAAACCAATCTCTGAACCAGCGTTTTCTGCTGTTTTTGAGTCAAATCAATCTCTAAACCAGCGTTTTCTGCTGCTTTTGAGTCAAATCAGGCTCTGAACCAGCGTTTTCTGTTGTTTTTTTAGTCAAATCAAGCTCTGAACCAGCGTTTTCTGCTGCTTTTGAGTCAAATCAAGCTCTGACCCAGCGTTTTCTGCTGTTTTTTTTAGGCAAATCAAGCTCTGAACCAGCGTTTTCTGCTGCTTTTTGAGTCACATCAAGCTCTGAACCAGCGTTTTCTGCAGCTTTTGAGTCAAATCAACCTCTAAACCAGCGTTTTCTGCTGCTTTTGAGTCAAATCAAGCTCTGAACCAGCGTTTTCTACTGCTTTCTGAGTCAAATCAAGCTCTGAACCAGCGTTTTCTGCTGCTTTTCAGTCAAATCAATCTCTGAACCAGCGTTTTCTGCTGTTTTTTAGTCAAATCAAGCTCTGAACCAGCGTTTTCTGCAGTTTTGAGTCAAATCATGGTATGAACCAGCGTTTTCTGCAGGTTTGAGTCAAATCATGGTATGAACCAGCGTTTTCTGCAGTTTTGAGTCAAATCATGGTATGAACAGGCGTTTTCTGCAGCTTTTGAGTCAAATCAAGCTCTAAACCAGCGTTTTCTGCAGCTTTTCAGTCAAATCACTGTCTGAACCAGCGTTTTCTGTTGCTTTTTGAACCAAATCAAGTTCTGAACCAGGGTTTTCTGCTGCCTTTGAGTCAAATCAATCTCCGAACCAGCGTTTTCTGCTGCTTTTTGAGTCAAATCAATCTCTGAACCAGCGTTTTCTGCTGCTTTTGAGTCAAACCAATCTCTGAACCAGCGTTTTCTGCTGTTTTGTAGTCAAATCAAGCTCTGAATCAGCGTTTTCTGCTGCTTTTGAGTCAAATGAAGCTCTGAACCAGGGTTTTCTGCTGTTTTTTAGTCAAATCAAGCTCTGAACCAGCGTTTTCTGCTGCTTTTGAGTCAAATCAAGTTCTGAACCAGGGTTTTCTGCTGGTTTTTGAGTCAAATCAATCTCTGAACCAGGGTTTTCTGCTGCTTTTGAGTCAAATCAAGCTCTCAACCATCGTTTTCTGCTGTTTTTTAGTCAATTCAAGCTCTGAGCCAGCGTTTTTCTGCTGTTTTTTTAATCAAACCAAGCTCTCAACCAGTGTTTTCTGCTGCTTTTGAGTCAAATCAATCTCTGAACCAGCGTTTTCTGCACAAAACTTCGTGCTACTCCTTATCGTTATTATATCAGAATGACGTCAGGAAAGGCACCAAACCAGTTAACCCAGCAAGATCGTGTGCTAGAGCCGACTAACACCGAACAGAGCCATACATCGAACAGACGCTGTCGACGCGGCAGATAGGCACGGAGCTAGGAACTACCCAGCAGATTCGTGTGCCACTGCACTAGCTGGCTCAGGTGTGTCAACAAAAGCACGGAGCTAGGAAAACATGGCAAGAAGTGTGCCAATGCCGACAGAAATGCAGTTTAACGTCGAACAGATGCTGTCGACGCGACAGGAAAGCACGGGAGCTAGGAAGGGACCCAGCAGAGTCGTGTGCCTCCGTCGAAACTGCAGCTCTCCTTAAGAGAGGCTTTCTGTCAAGCAGGGGCTCAACGTTGCAGCAAAAGCACGGAGCTAGGCTAACCTAGCAGGAGCGTGTGCTTTGCCGCAATGGCAGACCTGCGCTCAGAAGCGATTAGATTACACAGATAAGGGACGCCAGCTTGCGCTCGTCCACCCCAGATTTAATAATAGAGGCGGCTATAGAGCTCATTACATTTGCACGATTTTCTCACTAATTAATTGATCAATTCAAAAACCGGAATAAAAAGCACATCTTTGACCAGAGACAAACAATATATCTTAGCCGTTTCGCGTAAAATTGCAAAACCATTGCAAATTTTGAATCACAAAAACGAGCGGGCCAACATATAGCCGGCCCGTTGTGACGGGGCCGGCAATAAAATTAACAAAGACCGTCAATAGTAAAATGAAAATTTTACTACTATTTTACTAGTTTTGGTGAATTCCAGCTAAATTCTTGATCAATTTTGCAATAAAAGATGTGTCATAGCAGTTTGTCAGTCCAATTTCACACATTTTGTCTCTAAAGTTCCTGAAAACCTCGTATTATATTCAAATTTAACAACTATTTAGCACCAACATTAAATTATTCAGAAGATCTTGGCATTATTGATGCAAAATTGCCGCTAATGACTAGTAAAATCGTAGTAAAATAGTAGTAAAATTAGTAAAATTATTAGTAAAACAAAAATTAGTAAAATTGGAGCTGTCTGGTAGTAAAACAAAAATAAAAATTAAATTGAAGAACTGAATTTATAGTAAATTTAGTAAATAGTAAAATTAAAATCCACTAGTAAAATAACAGTAGCTCTCGTCTCGCAGATGCCTTGACCGACGGATAAACTACCGATTGCTAAGACCTGACAATAATAAGTATTCTCAGATGTTATTTATTTCAGAAAATTCTACGCTGAATTTCATCTGAAGAAAGTGAATGGCAGTGTGTCAAGCAAAGCAGTGGTGATAGCTCTGAAGAAAGCCCACTGCACTGACCACGACGATTTGAATTACAGCTACCCTGCTGGAATGAGATTGCATGCAGATCTGTAATAATGTCAGGCGCATTGTGAACACTGCTTTCTAGTAATATTGCATCAGTGTCTGATATCTTTATAAATAGCACCGTTTCAACTTTAATTTTGCTTAATGCATACGCTCGGTTGCACTAAAATCTTGTTTCAATTAGACATGTTGACAAGGCCTTGAGCTTATTTGCAAAGGATTCAGTGCGTTAATGATACTAATCTCTGTCCTATCTGTGGTTTCTCTAATCCAATGAAGACTTTCAACCATTTAGCATTTGAATGAACTTGGCTCATCTCCTCTGCTCTCCACGTATTCATGGCAACCGTTTTTGATTCGATCTCTAATTTCCTGGCAGTGTGCAGTACCTTAGCTCTGGGTTACAGTCTGGCACTCTATGTGATAGTGCTTATCCCACTGCTGAAGAACAAAGATGTAGAAGTTCGAAATACCAACTTCTATCGCATCATTATCAGTTTGTCTGGCTTTGACTTGGTCGCCATTCTACACATGATTTATGGTCGCGTTTTTCGTCCACTTTACGAAAACTACAACTTCTTGATCAGGTCAAGCCATTCTCGGTCAGCAGTGCGGTCGGCGGGGTCGGTCGGTCGGTCGGCGGGGTCGGTCGGTCGGTCGGTCGGTCGGTCGGTCGGTCGGTCGGTCGGTCGGTCGGTCGGTCGGTCGGTCGGTCGGTCGGTCGGTCGGTCGGTCGCTCGGTCGCTCGCTCGGTCGGTCGGGCGGTCGGTCGGTCGGTCGGTCGGTCGGTCGGTGGGTGGGGCGGTCGGGCGGGCGGTCGGCGGGGTCGGTCGGTCGGTCGGTCGGCCGGTCGGTCGGTCGGTCGGTCGGTCGGTCGGTCGGTCGGTCGGTCGGTCGGTCGGTCGGTCGGTCGGTCGGTCGGTCGGTCGGTCGGTCGGTCGGCGGGGTCGGTCGGTCGGTCGGTCGGTCGGTCTGTCTGTCGGTCGGTCGGTCTGTCGGTCGGTCGGTCGGTCGGTCGGTCGGTCGGTCGGTCGGTCGGTCGGTCGGTCGATCGGTCGGTCGGTCGGTCCGTCGGCCGGTCGGTCGGTCGGTCGGTCGGTCGGTCGGTCGGTCGGTCGGTCGGTCGGTCGGTCGGTCGGTCGGTCGGTCGGTCGGTCAGCAGGGTCGGGCGGTAGGGTCGGTTGGAATGGTTGGTTGGAAGAGTCGGTCAGCAGAGTCAGTCGGCACAGTCGGTCAGCAGGGTTCAGGGTCAGTCGGCATGATCGGTCGGCCCGGTCGGTTGGCCCGGTCAGTGAGCAGGGTCAGCAGTCAGTGTGGTCGGCGGGGTCAGTTGGTCAGTCAGTTGGTTGGTTGGTTGGTCAGTCGGCAGGGTCGGTCAGCAGGTTCGGTTGGCAGGGTAGGTCGGCAGTGCGGTCAGCAGGGTCGGGCGGTAGGGTCGGTGGGAATGGTTGGTCGGTAGAGTCGGTCAGCAGGGTCAGTCGGCACAGTCGGTCAGCAGGGTCCAGGGTCAGTTGGCATGATCGGTCGGCCCGGTCGGTTGGCCCGGTCAGTGAGCAGGGTCAGCAGTCAGTGTGGTCGGCGGGGTCAGTTGGTCAGTCAGTTGGTTGGTTGGTCGGTCAGTCGGCAGGGTCGGTCAGCAGGTTCGGTTGGCAGGGTAGGTCGGCAGTGCGGTCAGCAGGGTCGGGCGGTAGGGTCGGTTGGAATGGTTGGTCGGAAGAGTCGGTCAGCAGGGTCAGTCGGCACAGTCGGTCAGCAGGGTCCAGGGTCAGTCGGCATGATCGGTCGGCCCGGTCGGTTGGCCCGGTCAGTGAGCAGGGTCAGCAGTCAGTGTGGTCGGCGGGGTCAGTTGGTCATTCAGTTGGTTGGTTGGTCGGTCAGTCGGCAGGGTCGGTCAGCAGGTTCGGTTGGCAGGGTAGGTCGGCAGTGCGGTCGGCAGGGTCGGTTGTTCGGTCCTGTTGGTCGGAACCTGATTGTTTTTCAGGTTGAGCGGCTATTTGTACAACGTTTCGTGGTATGGTGTACTGCTGCACCAACTGGTCTTGGCTGTTGAAAGATTCCTGGCCTTACACCGGCCGCACACTGTTGGACAGGTATGTGCTGCTCAAATACAGGGTGTCCCAAAAAAATGACAACATTTCTTTTTGCTGCCATTTTCGCAATTTTTGACCAAATTGTCTGAAATTTGAAACATATGTGCCAAAAAAGTGGGAATTTTATGTGTTAAAGTTTGGTGCATCAGGAGTGACCCAGTCCTGAGAAATTCAACAATATATAGAATTGCGAAATTTCAATTAAATTTATGTCGGAATTGGATGAAATTTTGAATATGTGCGCAGATATTTTGTAGGTCAAAAGTTCTGGCATTAATCAGTCCATATCGCTAGTACTTGGAAACTAAAGAAAATCAGAGTTTTTACTGCAGCAAAATGAAGAACGTGCAAACTCTGAGAACTAAGGAATAAGAACACCATCCAGATGACATCCGTTTTAGTTAATACACTGCTGCAACCGTTTCCCATAAGCATCATAAACATTTCTTAGTATGTTTGGGGTGACAGACTGAATTACGCTTAGAGGAGCTTCATTACAGCTAAGGGGCGCGAAAATCAATGTTGTCGCTGTATTGTGATCGGGATTTTTTATGTCAAGAGCTGGGCTGGGTTCATGCTCCAACTTTTGATCTACAAATCAACCCGTTATTCTGTGCATATATTCAAAATTTCATCCAATTCCGACCAAAATTAAAGAAGATACAGCAAAAAGAAAAGTTTCCATTTTTGATGCTGTTTCTACATTTAATTGAAATTTCTCAATTTTATATATTGTTGAATTTCTCAGGATGGGGTCAATCCTGATGCACCAAATTTTAACACATAAAATTCCCACTTTTTTGGCACTTATGTTTCAAATTTCAGACAATTTGGTCAAAAATTGCGAAAATGGCAGCAAAAAGAAATGTTGTCATTTTTTTGGGACACCCTGTAGAATGGAAGTCTTCTCTAATCGATTGTGCTGCAGTTGTTGCACAAGAAGCTTATGAGAAAGGTCTTGTTTAGCTGCTGGATAGTGGCTTGGGGACACAATCTCATCATGCTTACTGACGGTTTCTGCTATGTGGCGCAGCCGGGTGGTGTTATCTTTTACAATATGTCTCGGTCCGAGGCTGTGCTGCTAAATCAGGTAGCTTTGTCTTTTTGTCGTTGATATAACGCACAGCTCATCATACTGTAGATCCGTGAATTGGGGGTACAGCCAATTTTGTTGAGTATTACTGCTCTACTCTACATCGCTGCTGCATTGAAAGCCAAGAAACATCGGCAGCAGGTACGCCACATTTGTTTTTTGTTTTTAAGTCATACATGTAACAGGGGGGGTCTGGGGGGGTCTGCCCCCCACCCGAAATCGGGCCGACCCCCCCCGGAGGGGGACCTCCCCCCCCCCCGAGACGATTTCACCGACCCCCCCCCCCCCTCCGATTTTTCTGGCAGGTAAATTTTCGAGCAAATTTTTGCAATTATTTACAATTTCACACACAAAATCGCCTGCAAAACAGCACTTTTTAGCTGTATTTCAGCCCAAATTAGCGATTTTTGGCAATTTTTAGCCAAAAAATTGCGACTTTTTCGATTTTTGAGCGTTTTTTAGTGCCCACCCCCCTCCCCCAAAATTTTGGCACAGACCCCCCCCCCGGTCGGCGCCAGACCCCCCCAACCCCCCCTCCCCCCATCGGCGGATGACCTGTTACATGTATGTTTTAAGTTGCACTGTCCTTCATACAATGTACATGTAATTGTGAAAGAAATCCTGTGTACACCGCTGGAATGTACCTGTTCACTGAAATGCAATTTTTGGCTCAGCTACGCAAGTATTAGGTGTTGGTTATTGGGGTCTCTCAGGTATTGGGTATTGGGGTACTGATTTTCAGGTATTGTTTGCACGCTAGTTACAATAACAACTCATGTTGTATGCTTCTTCCATAGACTATGAATCAGGTTCAGTCTGTCAGCTTGGTTTTGTTGAGCTGTTTCTTTTGACATTTGTCTACAAATTTGAACAGTTCTAAATTGCAAAACTTATTAACGTGCATTTTGCGAGAAAGTCAACTTACAGTAGCTATAAGGGAAGGTGTTCAACCAACTTTTTCCCCGATCCGGCTGGTGTCGAAATATGTCAAAATAGATGTCAAACGAACGCCAATAGTGCATGTTCGAACATCGGAGACCCCCTAGAACCTGAGCTACACCCCCTCAAAGTTGGGTCACCACCAGCCCCTTTTTGGCCAATTTTTTTGACTCTGACCGTCTCCACTCAAACGATCACCATTCTCTCATTTCTCTAGATATAGAATTGGTCTGCACATGGTTCGATAGCGCTAAGGGTGGCCTTTCTAGCGCTGTGCTCCAAGCTTCCGGAACATACCCAGTTAGCGAGATATTCTCCAAGAACTGAAAAATTTCCGCCGCCTCATTTTTTCCGAAAATCGTTATAACTTCTGCCAGATATGCGTCGTCCGTTCAATATTTTAGATAATGATACAACGCTTAAGGCCAAACAAAATTAACATATTTGGGATACAAATTGTGGTTGGTGGGGGGGGGGGTGTTTTGCGATTTGAAGACAGTCGAAAAAAAATTTTTTGCTCAGAATCAAAAACAATAGGTCAGATAGACTATTTACTGATACATGATTCCCTTCAAAAGTGCAGGAACAATGATTGTCTATTTCAAGATGACCCCTCCTGAAACCATGGATGTTGATAAAACTTTAGAAGGCTATAATTCGCGAGCGAGTGGTTGTACCGCAAAAATAGCGTCATATTCTGAATCAACGAAGAAAACTACACCTAATAGGAGCCATTTCATACATTTCCTTGATCAGTCACTTATGATGTAAATGACAGGGCACCAGCAGGCAATAACTAATGTGGGAGCAGGCATATTAAAAAACAGCTCTGATTTTCAGAATCAGCGTGGAAAACTGCATTAGATGAAGCAAATTGCATGGGTCTGTGTCCTACACATGTCTGAACTGAGTCACCTTTCAAACTGCTATAGGGCATGCTAAGTTCAGACATTTTCCCTGCAAATTCTTAAAATGGCCATATCTTCCAAAATCGGCATCGCAGAGAGAAAATATAGTTATTTTCGGAATCAGCAGCAAAAACTGCATAAGAAAAACTGCTTTTCAGTTCGCTTTTTACTCATGCTAATGAGGAGTGCCACTCGAGAAATATTGTCTGTCAATAATTTGGAGGTCAATAACTCTCGAACCAGAAGGAATCCAGCCCACCCGAGCGCATATTCGGAATCAGCGGGTCAACCTGCATCAGACGGGCTCGTTTGTTTTTGATTCTGAGCAAAAAACTTTTTTTCGACTGTCTTCAAATCGCAAAACACCCCCACCAACCACAATTTGTATCCGAAATATGTTAATTTTGTTTGGCCTTTAGCGTTGTATCATTATCTAAAATATTGAACGGGCGACGCATATCTGGCAGAAGTTATAACGATTTTGCGGAAAAAAATGAGGCGGGGTTTTTCGGAAATTTTTCAGTTCTTGGAGAATATCTCGGTAACTGGGTATGTTCCGGAAGCCAGGAGTACAGCGGTAGAAAGGCCACCCTTAGAGCTATCGAACCATGTGCAGACCAATTCTGTATCTAGAGAAATGAGAGAATGGTGATCGTTTGAGTTGAGACTGTCAGACACAAAAAAATTGGGCAAAAAGTGGCTGGTGACCCAACTTTGAGGGGGTACAGTTCAGGCTCTAGGGGGTCCCCGATGTTCGAACATGAACCGTTGGTGTTCGTTTGGTATCTATTTTAACATATTTCGACACCAGCCGGATCGGAGAAAAAAAGTTGCTTGAACATCCTAAGTTGACTTTCTCGCAAAATGCATGTTAAAACACTGTAGAATTACAGATGGCCAAGATGAGTGCGTCGATGGCCCAGGACACCAAGAGCGACATCCGAATCCTTTTCATCGGCTGTCTAGTGACGCTGCCGCAGCTGACGGTAGTGATTTGTTTCCATTTCATGTGGTATTTCCCCAACTTGCCGCCTTGGCTTGCATTCTTGCTGTACGGTGGCATGCGATTGTTTGGCCTCCTGCTCTGGTTTCTCAACCCGTTTGTATACGTCGCTTTTTCGTCTGATATCCGTAGAAGCGTAATCAAGCATTACTTCGCCGCTTATTTTTGTAAACGGGCCAACAGTAACGTTGGCTACCATACCGGCACCAAAGCGGGACCTTCTCGCCCTAAGCCCATTCAACACCGTAGATCTTTTACAGCTCAGACTAGTCAGCTTTGAGTTTTGTTTCGTCTCTGTCATGTACATGCGGTTCGGATCAGCAAATAACAACCGAGCAGATTTTTTACGGTGCGTAGCAACCGTAAAATCTCAATTGATTTGAATCAATCTTTATAATTGAAGCCCAGATAAATTCTTGAAGGGTTGGCGAAATTTTTATCCACTAGTAGGAAGATAACAGCAGATTGAAAGGGCATGGAATGGAAGGATAGTTAACTTTGCTTTTCACAACAGCTGTCTGTGTGCAATAACCGATTTGGTTGAAAACAAGAAAACTTTTAAACTGCATTTTCTTCAAAACACCTTACAGTGCAGTTGCTACCTTGTTGCACTCGCACGACCATATGTTCTTCTTTTATGCGTACAGTAGGTAGAAATAACGAGCGCTGTACTTATTGTAAATCTTGTTGTTTTGTCATGAGTGGTAAAAAGAATGAATAAGATTGCAGTATAATCCTATCATCGGTTAATTCAGCCTATTATTGCCGACTGAGACGACACCGAAACGGGTTTACTGGCCAGCTTCTAATACGCACCTGCAATACAAAGGTAGAGGAGGTACGATTCAGGGATGTGAGGTGTGTTTTTTCCGTTTTTTTTCGAATTTCGAACCGGTTTTTTCCTACGGGTCGGAAAAAAACATGAATCGCGGAAAAAAATTCAAGCTAAAAATAGCTAATTTATGTCATTTTTCTGTTAAAAATTGGACTTCTGCGATGTATAATAGGCCATACTAACTCAAAACTGTTAGAAAAACAACAAAAAAGACCAAATTTGGCAAGATAAAACAGAAATGCAAACTGCGGTAAGAGAATTTGCATATTGAGTTTATTTATGGAACCTGTCAGGCACCGTTTCATGTCTGTTTCGTGATTTATTTATATCTATGTAACATGTGTAGACCTTACAGTTGGATGGTATACCTGAACCTGAACCTGAAACCTGGGTATTAACCTGAAAATTGTGAACCTGAACCTGAACCTACTTGAAAATAAAAGTACTTTATCTGACACCTACTAGGTCGGTACCTACTTTTCAGGTTTTTCTTGTCTTAAACTTCCCGGTACAAGTAGCACGTACTGTCAACTTTTGAAATTGGTTAGATCACATATTGCTTGACGCTCTACAGTTTTGTCCTTAAAAATGGTGTGCGCAAAGCGACTAATGCACATTATCTCTATCTGCACCTACATTGTACGTGTACTGTAAGTTAAAAATGAAGGCGATTATAAGGAAAAGCCCAATCCGGAAATTGCCTTTATGAAAGCTTGTCTTCCTGTATGCCTAAGCCTAAGCTTTAGTTTGTTTGTTGAACGTAAGCTTAAACGTCAGCTAGTAGAACTTATGTAAGCCTGAGCCTTAGCTAAATGCCGGAACTTAGAGTTTGAAATGAACGTTTGTGGAGTGCTTGGGGTGTGTGCCTGGCGATCGGTCCGTCATACCGCAAAAAATTGTCTGGCGTTTTTCTCGTTTTTGTCGAATTGTTGGTTTGTAAATTTCGATTGCTTTGAACATGGATCGTTTCCTTAAGAAAAGGAACAGGAGCGCTATTGATTTAGCTCATAGCCGAAAATTTGTGTCTTTATTTGAAAGTACCTGAACCTGAACCTGACACCTGGGTGCTTTTGAAAAATGTACCTGAACCTGAACCTGAACCTGAAATTGGATTTTAGAGATACCTGAACCTGGACTTACCTGAAATTTGGTGGTACCTACCAACTGTAGTAGACCTAATTCGTAGTACTACAAACTACATACTTTCGGCGATTATGACGTCATCACGACTACATATTAACTAAGACTACATATTATTTTGGCTGACTACAAATTGACTACAAACTACTATTTCATAATTAGCGAATTTGTGGTCAATTTGTAGTCATTTTTCTTGGAAATTTTCCGATTTTTTAATGTAATTTTATATAAATTGGTCTCCAGTCGGCCTTTGAGCTGTCTTGAGCTTATGATAAGCTTACCAAATACCGAGAACGAAGCTATTTTTTATGTACAATGTTAGAAAGATCGTTTTTACAATTTTCCCGCTTTTTTACCACTATAAATTTTCAAAGAAAGGCGACCACATCATTGACTTTTGCACATTCGTTCGTGTTTTTTCTTGTCTTGGTTTTTGAAAAATATCTCATTCTATTTATTAAAAAACACCACATGTTCAGCATTGGAATTATATTGAACATTGAATGTCGTCTGTTCGTTTCCAGAAATATCTATTAGAAAAGCGATTTTTTTCACAGAAAAAAACAATTAACAGGCTTCCGGTTACTATTTTTGCAAAGCATTTCTATGACTGATTGTTCAACTGGCAAAAATTTGCAGTAAAATCGAATTGCTGACGTTTGGTAACCTGACTACAAATTGACTACAAACTAAGACTACATATTTTTTGAACTTGAATTTGACAACTGCAAACTAAGACTACAAATTATTTTCGCGTAAATTTTAACTACAAACTAAGACTACAAATTGAAATTCTCTGAGGAAATAGGCCTAAACACGTGTACTTCCTTTTCCGCGATTTCGGAAAAAAACCGAAAAAAACAGGCCGAGGTTTTTTCGGAAAAATATCCATCCCTGGTACGATTTACAGTAAGTTTTACATTTGCGAAATGCGATTTGCATTGCCGAAAACAAGAAGCAAAAGTAGAGTAGACACAACGATTAATTTTAATGTCTAAAATACAAAATCGCAAAAACGGTAATGATCACAAAGTACAAAATGGTTATTGCAAATCCGATGCCAGCAGCGCCGAAATCATGGTTCGTGCTGATAGTACGGTAGGGCTCCGACTGTTTGCCGTTGCAAAAATCGTTCTCGCACAGACAAACGAACTGCATTCGAGATGCATCGTCGACTAATTGACCTTGTTTGCATGAAGTGCTCGCTTGACCGGACATCACTTGCTGCCAACAGCCTCTTAGTACAAAGGTTTGGTCTAAATAACAGAATTTACAGTGTTTATAACAGTATTTACAGTGTTTACAGTATAACAGTATTTACAGTGTTTACAGTATAACAATATTTACAGTGTTTACAGATTTAACAGTATTTACAATGTTTACAGTATAACAGTATTTACAGTGCCTAAATAACAATACTGACTGGAATGAAAGTTTAGAAAGATAACCTGCATATCTGGCAGTGGTAGCATTGTGAACTTTACTGGTCAGCAGGAAGCAGGTGTCATTGGAGAAGCATTCTCTGCTTTCAACTGACTCAGACACGTCGTCTAATGAACAGTTGGCAGTTACATTGGGCAGGTTTCTTAACTAAAAATACAATTCACACTTACCGTATACTCTCGATTTATCGTATATTCTCTCTTCTATTTTGTCAAGCTAGTGCAACACCTCATAAATGTACCTAACATGTAGCAGGGCGTCTGGGGGTCTGGCCCCCCACCCGACTTAGGCTAGACCCCCGATCCGAACCCCCCCCCCCCGCCGCGAGACGATTTTTCCGGTTTTTCTGGCAAGCAAAGACTCAATAATTGCTAAAATCGCCTGTAAAACAGCTATTTTACCTGTACTTGAGTTCAAATTAACGATTTCTGCGAAAAATCGCGGTTTTTTAGTGTTTTTAGTACCCAATCCGCCTCCCGGAGGGCGCTAGCCCCCCCACCCGCCACCCTTCCCCCTTCGCCGGATGACCTGGTACATGTATGCAACACTTCCTACGTAAATTCTACAGTATGTCCCCACCGTGCTAAAAAGTGTTTTTGTAACAACTACAATACCAGTTGTACAATACATAAACGACGTCGTTCCACAGGGGGAGGGGGTCGACGATTGACGACGCACCAGGAGGGGGAGGGGGTAGCAAAAAGCGACGTCGCTTTTCTCGGATTTTAGGGTACTTTGATTGTATTATTTTCAATTTAAGTACATTCTGACAAAGGTTTATACAGAAAACATACATGTACTAGGCGGGGGTTTGGGGGGTTACCACCCCTGCTGGAAAGGCCAAACCCACCCTCACCCCCACACCCCCGAGATACTGTTGTTTAATACCGGATTTTTCAAATGCGTATGCGTATGCGTATGCGTATACGCATTCCAATTACAAATGCGCATGAGTTTGAGTATACGCATTGCAAAAACTAATGCGTATTTTGCGTATTGCGTATGCGTAATGCGTAATCTCAGAAATTTCACTGAACAGCTTTTTTGGCTCTACTGTTTTATGCTGCTGTTTAGGTATCTAACATTATAATCCAGGTTTTTTGAGACATACTTGAGGCTTGATGATAAATTGCCGCCATCAAATAATTGCACTTTATGTATAGTAGTAGTATGTTTTCGACAGGCGAGAGAAATGCGCTTTCCTGCAAAAAATTAGTCAAATGTTCATTTTCAGAAGAAGTCTAGTAGCATTCAGATTCAATCATAATAAGGATACACTGGAAGCACAAACAGATAGCCTGAGCATACCACACAACTGATGTCACCCTAAACCGTGGAAATCCTAAATTCAAGGATTTGTCACACGTTTCTTTTCCTCTTAAAACTTAGCGTCTTTTTAAATATTTCCAAGCACAACTTAGCATACATGTAACAGGTCATCCGCAGAAGGGGAGCGGGTTGGGGGTCTAGCGCCGGAAGGGTCTGAGCCCAAATTTTGGAAGGGGGTGGGCATAAAAACGCTCAAATTCCTTTAAAAAATCGCTAATTTGGGCTAACATACAGCTAAAAATGCTGTTTTAGTTTTACAGGCGGTTTTGGCAAATTTGGTGTCTCAAATTGCAAAAAAATACTCGCCACAAAATCGAAGAGGGTCGGAAGAATCGTCTCGGGGGTGCGCATTGGGGGTCTGGCCTAAGTCGGGTGGGGGGCAGACCCCCAGAACCCCCTGTTACATGTATGCAACTTAGTCAAAGACTCAAATTATCTCTGAAAATTTCTGGTACCCTCACCTCACACTAAAACCATAAAGAATGACTATTTGGCAACAACTTTAACACTAAATTTTTTTGCAACAAATTCGAAAAGGCAGCTATTTTTCAGACCGAATACGTATTACGCAAAAATATGCAAACGTTTGGCAGAATGCGTAATAATATTGCGTAATGAATTTCAAATGCGTATGCGTATGCGTATACGCATTCTGAAATGCAATGCGTACTTTGCGTAATGATATGCGTAATGCATATACGTATGCAACAGTACCCCGGGACAGGTTAAGGGACCCTACGTAACAAACTGGCTCAGAAATGACTAATTATTAGCCTAAAATTCGCTTAAAAAGCCTTTGAAAACCGAATTTGGCGTTTCCACTGCTGATATTTAAGAGAAATCGGTGTTTTTGGAAACCCTTTTTGTCATTTTTTGTTTGTTTTTAGCTCGAAAACGCTATTTGGCAGCTTAAAATGCGATTTTTAGCGTCCTTAGAGCAAACCGAAAACGACGTCGCCTTAGGAATACAGTTGTCTGTATATATACATATACATATACATTGTTTGCATAATATACATTGTTTTTCGTTTGCATATATACATATACATATACATATACATATGTATTCGATTTTCAAATATGTTTTATACATATGCAAACGAACCTAATATGCAAACGGTTTGTATATTTCCGTTTGCATATTTCGTGATAGTATGCAGTGCTAATTTATGATTATTATCTGTGCAAAAACCAACGTGCTGTACCAAAATTTCGCTCTCAATTTGGCCTTCCCTTCCACCTGGCTATAATTCAGAACTTTAGTGTTTGCTTTTTGGATAGGTCTAATTAATCTACATACTTACTACTACTAAATACAGTGTTGGTAAAAAAAGACCGCCTGACCATTTTCCGAGTTTTCCGAATAATTTCAAATGGCCATTATTTTGTCAATTTTCAACCGAATGAAAAGATTTTTGGCACGATTATTATTATTTGTTAAGAGTTTGTTTTGGCCACGTTCTTAGCCTTCTATAGCCTCGAGTTATGCCCTTCCGAAATCAGCGGACCCGAATTTTCAGATGTCAGTTTTAACATAAATATCTTATCTCACGAACTCTTCATCGGTTCTTTCCCAAATTTTGCAGGTTAACCAATCTTTATACGGACTTAGGAACCCAAGGAGCGCAGCTTTCTAACACGACCGGTAAAAATTTTTCACCTTGACTAAAAGTAAAAATCCCCCAGATTATAAGCGCTTGTGCTAGAAAGCTGAGCTATTCAGGTTCTTAAGTCCACATAAATATTGGTTAACGTGCAAAATTTGGGAAAGATCCGATGAAGGGTTCGTGAGTTACGCATTTATGTACATATGTTCAAAATTGACGGCTGAAAATTCGGGTCCGCTGGTTTCGGAAGGGCATAACTCAAGGCTACAGAAGGCTAGCAGGCTAGGACTTGGCCAAAATAAACTCTTAAGAAATAATAATAATCGTGCCAAATATCTTTTCATTCGGTTGAAAATTGACAGAATGGGGGCCATTTGAAGTATTCAGAAAACTGGAAAAAAGGCCAGGCGGTCTTTTTTAAGGCCAACTCTGTATGTTGGTTAGACTAGGCCACTGTTTGGTGTGAGGAAATGAAGTGTTGCGAATCATTTTCTTATTGCTCAAACCCCATGGTTCAAGTATTTATCATGGAAATAAAAAATTACACTAGAGCTAACGTAATACCGAATAGGTTTTCTCTTTTGTAAGACATTTTGTGCTTGAAATTCACTGTTTTCTCAAGGCTAAAGTAGTTTGAACTCATTTAGCAATATTGGTGCAGGCGAATTCTGCCTAACAAACTAGTTTTTTGCAAATTTCTGCAGTTTTATGAAAATATACAAATATGCAAAAAATATGCAATAATTCTATTTTTGTTTGCATATGTATATATACATATTCATATACATTTAAACCTACTTTGTATATATACATATACATATACATATATATTTGAAAATCCTAATATTTGCCATCTGTACTAGGAGAAAGAAGAAGGTCCCCAAGAAACGACGCAAGGCGATTTTGGGGAGGCGGTGCGAAAAATCGGTATATTTTGAAACGACGTCGTTTATGGGCGGCTCCTTTTTCCTACGGTATTTAATAGGGTCGATAAAGCGAAAACGCCATGAGAGGCGTCGTTTTTAATAAACTGGGTGCAGAGAGGTACTGCAAGTACCGTAGCCTTTTGAGAAATTGTTCTCATACAGCCTGAGAGCAACAGTGACCTTTTATGGACGCAGGGGATTCCGAAACTCCCTAGACAGTGAGAGAAATGGAGGTCAGATTGCTTGCAACCCCTAGGAGAAACGGAATTTCATTTTTCCCGTGGGACATTCCGATTCCGAAACCCCAGAATTCCGTTTCTCCTGATCGCTTGGAGATTGGATTGCATTCGTATCTTATACGCAATGTAGTAGTGGTATCTATACCTGTGGAATTACGCCATATGTAGCGTTTTGATTGTTGGCACACGAGTAGCACCTTAGAGAATCTGTAAACAAGTATAAATGTAATCAAAAATTTACCTACTTATTTAACACAGTCTTACCAGTAACCTGGAAAAAGATGAAAATCTGCGACAGAAGAATGAGAGGACATAATATCATTTGGAAACGTTTCGACTATACAAAATGTATGACGTATGCCGACTGCCGGCACACTTGGTAGAGCAAAAGTTTTATTCCCGGCTGGTGTGCGCTTTATCGCTGCAACCATTGTTTTGGGCATCGTGTGAAAATCGATAAGTCCGTTCCGTCTAATCCCTATTTAGTTACAGTCTATGTGCAAGCAGAATTGTGGATAGTTTTGGTGCAAGGAAGCTAAGATGGCGCGATTACGGTAAATAGGTAGACGAATTTTTTTTGATTTTATCTTATGAATTAATTATGGGATTTCTCATTATCAATATTTCACGCACTACCTGTCCACATTATATTTTTTCACTGAAACGGCAGTTTTGTCTCATATGACAAAATTTATCGACAATGCGCCAAAACTCATGTACAATGTATAATAATATCAAGTGCGTATACAATGTATACTGTATTTGGTAATCAATCGGTACAGTGCGGAAGGCCACCTATTGCTGGGCCTTTTACTCAGTAAGAAGAAACTCAGATCAGTAAATTGCCGAGCACCCAGTTTTCTGGGCTTATAATTTAATTCAGTAACAGAAATTTATAACGCGGTATTCAATAAGTAAAGTGAAAGAAAACTTTTACTGGTAGGTAAAACTACTTTAATTAAAAAATAATCAAGTGCCGAGTAAATTTTACTCCGCAAAATTGCTGGGAACACCACTGATAGTAACTGTGTCACATAGGTACTGTAGTTACAGTTTCCAACAATATCTCCACCACAGTTAGTGAATATGAAGTCAATGGAAAGAATTTCGCGAAGTTTTTTATGCTTACAAGAGAATGGAACACTGTTTAAATTTGGCGCTATACCGTTTCCTAATGCAAGCGATCAAGCGTATCCGAGATAGAATTTCTGGGCCCGTTTACAAATATACAAATCGCCTCCCCAGAAAAACGGAACCGGTGAGGACGTGAGGTACGCTGTGGTACACCAAGTTTTGCGCGTTTTCTAATGTCAGAAATCGCCTCCCGACAGTAGGAAAGTTGGAAAATCGCAAGTTACACCATAAGAGAAGGGAAATAAGCAGTACTAAGGGCAAAATGAGCGCAACAGCTCATGCTGGAAACTATTGCTTGTCGCAAAATTGTTTCATTCAATAAGTCGAAATATAAAAAAGTCCATCCCATTTATCTACCTTTCATCACTGCCTTTCGGTGGCAACAAATTTAAATCTAAGCTAAAATAGATTCGGAGTCGCGTTTATGACTGCAAATAGGGTTCTTTGAGGATAGATCTGAGATCTGGGGGGCGTTGCATAAAAGTTGTCAGTCTGATAATATCAGTCCAATTTCAATCAGTGTAAATGTATTGCGTTGCATAAAACTTTTGGTAACAGTGCAAGTTGTATCAGTCCATTACTGTTTTGTATCAGTGCAAATTCGACTGATAATATCAGTCCAACGAAAATTGCGTTGCATAAAACCGGTGCACTGATACGAACGGAAATTATTTCGTATCAGTATCAGTCCACTTTTATCAGTCATGAGAGGTGGTTAGGAACCCATCTTTTGCACAAGAATGGACTTGTTTGATGAGGAACTTGTACTAAATCGAAGCGACAACGATACAGAAGCACTGCTGCTTGTATGCATGTACATATTATTTAGAATTTATAGCTTTAACTGGCTGTAGCTCTCCCTCTCTCTGTGGTAGAAAAGTGGGTTTCATCAGCGGCGTTTATTTGGGCCTCAAAACGGGTTTGACAACTAAAAGTCGCGCAAAAACCCTATCTTTAGTACTTCGAACCCTAATTAGGAGTTTTTAAATTATGTATAATTATGGGTTCTAACACACTTTTCAAGCCTTCGGCCTTCTGAAACCTATTCAAAGTACTTGCAAACGCTAATCATAATTTCTGAAACCCCTACAATGTACTACTGTTGATCGGGTATACCCATACCCATACCCGAAACTGGGTATTTTTGAGCAAAACTACCTGAAATTGGGTATACCCATACCCGGGTACTTTTTGAAATACCCATACCCGGGTATACCCGATTTTTTGAAAAATACCGGGTATGTGAATGGGTATTTTTAGAAAAAATCGCGCAAACACACACGTTAATTTCTGTAAATCTGTGCAAAAATTCTCTCAAGGAAGTGTTAAATTGAAATAGCGTTTTTTTCCATGCATCATGCACTCCTTTACTGTTTCGGAACGATTAGTTTTCCACCTAATTTGTCTCAAGAATTGTATAATTAGCTTTGTGGCGTTTTTTAATTTTATGCGTAAAACACCATTAAAACATCTAACTGAAAAACGTTCCCGGGATCAGAAAGGAATGCTCTGGGTTGTTCTTATGCACGTCAATCTCTCACTGCAAAATTCACAGTACATACTGTATGCATTGCATGCAAAACATGGTATTTGGCTGAAGCTGAATTTTTACAAATGTATGTATGGTACATGGCCGGCACAGTTGGTGTAGTGGTTTAGGCCACATGGCCACTGTGCGCGACGTCGTGCGCTCATCCACTCGGCGGGGCAAGTTTCTTGCCGCAAAGAGTTGGTCGTCGGCATAAAGCTCCACCCAGGCCACCGAAAACTGGTTACAGCGAGTAGGTAAAATGGGAACCAACTGGATCTGCCGTTGCACCGAAAGCCGCTCCAAAAAGCATGCCGCGTTGGAGGGAAGATCAATGACGCCAGGGGCTGTCTGAGAAACCAGCAACAAGGCCTATACCGGTTTAGTGCCACTGGCCGGGCGGCCGTTGGGAGCTGACAGCACCATGACGTCACCACGCCAGGCACTCTCTTAGTACCTGGCGCCCAACAGCATGGCTTGAGTGGCTTGGCAGTGAAAGAAGGGCAAACGTCCGAGATGACGATAACAGGGGTAATGAAATGGACCGTGCAGGTCTGATCATAGGGCTGTACATCGTACAACCCCCCGCCAGATCGGATCGGATCGATCGGTATGGTACATGAAAAGTCTTCTGCATGCAAACATTAACTTTCTTGCCTCTCGTTTATAGAAATCGGGCTTCCATTTTTGCGCTCCCTTCGAGGATAAGTACCGTTGTAGGCTAGTAAATTTAGTTAGACTCTAATTAGAGAGTTACACAACGTTTCAATGCATTTGGTCTTGATGCTGAGGGAAGTATTTACAGCAAGGAGCCGTCCATAATCCCGATTTTTCGGACCCCCTCCCCAAAATCGCCTTGCGTCTTTTCCCTTCCCCTAAGCCGACATCGTTTTCCATTCACCCCCCCCCCCTGGTTAAACAAGGCTGTACATACAGTACCGTGATGTTTTCTTGTTGCCATAAGTAAGTAAAGTAAGTAATTTATTCAAAATAAACGGAACACAAATGCCCAAGACTGAGACCAAACAGATAGGGATGGGATGGGCCGCTAAACGGCCACTAACACCCTACCCCTACTGCCATACTGCGTCATCAATTGAATAAATCCCTACAACCACTCTGGGAACCTTTTCTATAGTTCGAATCTTTCCCAGAATGTACAAAAATTGAAAATAACACTATCGAAGTTCCCAAAAATTCAGAAAATGCGACATCGTTTTTAGCTAACCCCTAGCCCTCCTGTTGTTGCGTCGTCTATCGTCGCATTTCGGCCGACCCCCATCCCCTCTGGAACTACGTCATTTATGGACGACCCCTCAAGCCAAAATTTTTATGCAACTGTGGTGGGTCACCCAGGATCAGGAAGTACTATTAGAAATTATGCTCCAGAAAGCTGATTTCTTTTTGCCATTGCCAATCTACCAAAGTACAGTATAGATCAAAAAAAATGTCCCATCGCTTTTTCGGCCTTCACTCAAACGTTTCGTTCTCAGTCACTTCTTTACCGATTTGGCTCAAATTTTCAGCAAAAATTAACAACATGGTTGGCTAAATATTCTGCAACTTTGGTGCGAAAATTCCAACGGAAAAAATTTTTTTGAACCGAAAAGTGAAAATCATAGTGGTCTGTGTAAATTCAAATTTCCCGCGTAATTACGGCGCTATCGCTTAGATAGTTGCAGGAATGATCGGGCGGACATTTGGTCATAACATATTCAGACGGCAGCCCTCTGGCTTAAGGGGCACTAAAATTGGGGAATTTCAAAAACATGACAAAATGTGACTTTTCTTCGTAAAAACGGTGAAATGACAATTCAGAAGATTTTCGATTTTCTAAAAACACTGTGGAGAAGGTTTCTATGATGTGAAACAGAGTTTAAATATCAGGTTCATTCATTTGTCGAACTTCCTGCTACAATCTGTGTTGATTGACAACTGATTCAGTGCTTTGATTCCAGAATGTACAGATTTCTTAACTATGGGATTTTCGATCATGTTTTTAAAATTCCCCAATTTTAGTGTCCCTTAAGCCAGAGGGCTGCCGTCTGAATATGTTATGACCAAATGTCCGCCCGATAATTGCTGCAACTATCTAAGCGATAGCGCCGTAATTACGCGGGAAATTTGAATTTACACAGACCACTATGATTTCCACTTTCTGGTTCAAAAAAATTTTTTCCTTTGGAATTTTCGCACCAAACTTGCAGAATATTTAGCCAACCATGTTGGTAATTTTTGCTGAAAATTTGAGCCAAATCGGTAAAGAATTGACTGAGAACGAAACGTTTGAGTGAAGGCCGAAAAAGCGATGGGACATTTTTTTTTATCTATACTGTATTAGAAAATTCACAACTGTTCTACTAACTGTGAAGTAAAACTGTACCGGTTCGGTTACTACTACATCAGCCACACTGAGCATATAATAGTTGCCAAAACAGCGGTTCAAAATCTATCTTTGCAAAACCAATAGAAATTCGGCATTTTAAGGAATTTCGCGATTTTAACGAAAAATACCCGATTTATACCCGATACCCGGGTATTTTTAAAATACCTACCAATACCCATACCCGGGTATGGGTATTTTAAAAAATACCTACCCATACCCATACCCAATTCAGATTCGAATACTCATAGCAACAGTACAATGTACGTATGTATAGTTATAGTTCTTTAAACCAAAATCAGGGCTTCTGAAACCCTACATAATTTTTAGATTTTAGAAAAGAGGAGGACTAAATCTTTTAGAGTTTCTGTACAATTTTTGGTGAAAATAAGTCCCGAAACCTTACGATTTTGACTTTCTTTGATACTCAAAATCTAACGCCCTCTAATAATCCACATGTCCACACCACTTGTATCCAAATCAGGAGAGACCTTCATATGGGGTTCGTTTACATAGGTTTAAGTTAGAGACGTTAGAAAAACGACGGTTGATAACTGACTTAAAAATGTGTTACCGTATTAACAGTGGGCATAGTTGTCTCTCCTTTGACAAATTTTACTCACGGCCCCGGCGAATGTCGCGACATCACAGAAACTCAAGAGCTCTCTATATGCCTAGGTTTAGGATTGACGTGAGAAAACACGCCTTCTCTATAAGAACTGTACCATGTTGGAATAACCTTTCAGAATTAGTGGTTCAATCGGAGACTCTGGGTCTTTTTTCTAGCCGCTTGCAAACCGCTGGCTTGGGAGACTTTTTGAGTAATGACAGGTGGGATTAAGAGGCCAATGGGCCCTTCCCTTCCTCTTCTTCTGCAATAATCCTTGCACTAAACAAAGAAAATTATGGAACTATGCGTCTGTAATGATTTTGGTTATTTTCTGTGTTTTCTTTTGTTCACTCGTTGCTACGTATATATGTGTTGTAGATGATAAACTTTTCTACTTTGGGGCCGTTCATAAACGACGTCGTTCCAGAGGGGGGGAGGGGGGGTCGGCTGAAATGCGACGATAGACGACGCACCAGGAGGGGGAGGGGGTTAGCAAAAAACGACGTCGCTTTTTTGTGAATTTTAGGGTACTTCAATTACATTATTTTCGATTTATGCACATTCTGTCAAACGTTTCTCCATACAGAAAAGCTTTCCAGAGTGGTTGTAGGGATTTATTCTATTGTTTGCGCAGTAAGGTAACAAAAAAACGTGACAGTACTGTATGTACTGCCCTTTTATCGGGGGGGGGGGGTAAACCGAAAACGACGTCGCCATAGGGGGGGGGGGGTTCCCAAGAAACGACGCAAGGCGATTTTGGGGGGAGGGGGGTCCGAAAAATCGGGATTTTGGAACGACGTCGTTTATGAACGGCTCCTTTCACTCTGAAATAAATAAGCTGCGGTTGGCTTATTGGAATAAACATGGTATAGGTTGGCCAGACAGGGTACTTTCTAACTCGCAACCGCTCATTCAGACTTCGGTGGACTGACAAAGTGCCGCCGACCGATTAAAACCAGCCCGGTGGCACTTTCCCAGTTTGACTTGTCTAAATTGAGTAGTTGGCAACGATTTTGGCAAGTGTCACTGCCACCGGGTGGGAAAAGTATATGTGAATCCGCCTTTACGCTCACGGGTTGTTCAAGTATACTGTATCTCGTACTGATTTCTGTTAATTTTACAGTTAAATGAGTTTTGGAAGGTAAACCTGTCTCACTCTCGTTGGGAAATGGCCCAAGCGACTGTTTGCACCAAGTTTTTTCCGGTCACAAAAATCAAAAGCAGAAGATTCGTCTTAATTTATTTCGTATCAGTTAGACCAAAACCTATCAGCGCATGGACTGATTCGAAAAAAGATCACTGATATGAAATTATTTTTATGAAACGCTGTAAATGCAACTGATATGTATCAGTTCTGTTTTGTATCAGTGTAGTTCGTATCAGACTGATAACTTTTATGCAACAGGCCCCTGATCTAAATTGCAGGCAGCGTCTTAGGCATGGGCACGAAAATTAAATCCGTTTGAATTTCGTATTCGTTAAATCAATATTTGCCCATTTTAATTTTCGTATTCGTTAGTCGATACGAAAATCATAATGGCTAATTTGTATTCGTACGAGTACGAAAATTAATTTTCGTTGCGACGATACGAGTTCATTTTGTTCCTGAAAAATTAATTTTCGTATTTTCCAGGTAGATTATGGAGTGCAAATAGGGACCCAGTTCTGGCTTATCTACATTAAAGTAAGCCTTAAATATCAGTTCTAAACGGATAAATTGGTTTTAAAGCACGAATTTATCGCTAACGCTATACGCTAGCTTGTTTTGATCATTGTACGTAACGCAATGCTTATACACATGTGCATATATGCATGGCAGGTAGTATGCGCTTTGAACTATGAGATTGTCCCAAGTGTTTGAAGCATAGGAAAATACTGACTCAAGATAGCGTATGTATGTTCTATGTATGTACGATTTCACGAAATAGTGTCAGTAGTTGCGCCAGTACAGTGTGGTGCATTTTGAAAATTTGAAACTAGGTTCTTTCTATATTTTATGCAGTTGAAGCACATGTGACTCATACCACAATGCAGTGAAACTACAGTGGAAACGAGATGAGCACATTGACTAGAATATGCTAGAAGCGCACACACAAACACAGACAGTCATATAACGCAATACATAGTCGTTCAAATTCTATAAAATTACAAATTTACGTTGTACACGTTCAGCTTTCTCAATCTAACTGTCTTCCTAAATTCAGTAAGGCTCAGCTCAACAAGGTTTGTTTCTAGACTGTTCCACAGTTTGCCGTATACAGACCGAAATGAGGACATTGTTCTAGTAAGCGTGAACTGAGGCAAAACTATTTGCCTTTCATTCTGAACCAGACGTGCCGAACGACGCTGAAGAGGATTAGTATTGAACGAAAAGCAGTCTGGTGGTTTGTTTGTTGTTTGTTTGTTTATGAGTTCCACTGTCCTTTCGGACAGCTCAGGACACCCCTCGCTCTTTTTAGAGCCCTTCAATGGGGTAGCCCTGTCTACAAACAACCCTCCCCTTTGCTGGCATTAGGTGCAACGGCAGCGCCAGTTCGGTTCCCATTTACCTACTGGCCATCACCGGCTTTCGGCGGTCTGGGTTGGGCTTTACGTCGACTACTTCCAGTCGCTTCGACCGGTTTCGAACCCGCAAACAACTGCTCTCACGGATGCCGGGGCCGCCGTGACACACGGGATAGCGTAAACTACCCGTGGCCAAGACGCGACTACCCACAACTTGCTAACAGTCGAATCGCCATGGAACGAGCTCAGAAATTTGCATGCAAACTAACATTGAACAATTTTCGCATTCCGTATGCTGATATGTTGGAATGTCTCCGCTGGAGGCGTGTGGATTGTACGGTAACTGAGTACGGTATTTGTCTGGTCTACAAGTGCGTGCATGGTGGTATTACTCTTAAGCCATGCACGCACTTGTAGACCAGACAAATACCGTACTCAGTTACCGTACAATCCACACGCCTCCAGCGGAGACATTCCAACATATCAGCATACGGAATGCGAAAATTGTTCAATGTTAGTTTGCATGCAAATTTCTGAGCTCGTTCCATGGCGATTCGACTGTTAGCAAGTTGTGGGTAGACCAGCGGGGTTGCGTACAGCAGAGACGGTTTGACCACAGACAGATAGACTTTGCCGACAACATGCGGCGCATACTGTCGAACGATACGCGACACACAGCCGAGCATGCGCTTTGTAGCAGCTATTTTGAACGAAGCGTGCACACCAAATGACAGTCTCGGGTCTAAGAGAACACCCAGGTATTTGTAGCTAGTCACTCGCTCAATCAAACAATCACTTATGAACAAAGGAGACGACATCTGACCATGCAAAGGGTTCCCAGACAGAGTGAAGACCATGTGTTTAGTTTTGGATAAGTTAGGGTTGAGAGAGAGTGTTTGAAAGTGTAATCATAAGGCCTCACAGTCGGCTCTGAGATCTCTTTCGGCATCATCGCAGTCGAGCACACGAACTAAGGCAGCATCATCAGCAAAAAGGATCAGATGTGAGGACAGATTCAGTGTACAGACAGAATTGATGTAGGCACAAAATAATTTGGGGCCCAAAGCACTGCCTTGAATTGTTCCGCTAATTACGGCACGTAAACTGGACTTGACGTTCCCTACACGCACGCACTGGGTTCGATTACACAGATACGACTTCAGAATACACAACAAATAGGCAGGCACATTGTAATCAGTGCTTAAACATTGAAGAAGCTTGCCTTGCGGCACGGAGTCGAATCGAATAGGTAAAGTAATACTAGGTAAAGTTGCCACCTAAAAAACTAGGTAAAGTAATACTAGGTAAAGGTCTCAGCTAAGAAACTAGGTAAAGTAATACAAGGTAAAGCCCAGAAAAACTAGGTAATACTAGGTAAATCTAAAACGCTCGAAATCAAGTCAAAATATTATTTTTGATTCAATAAAACAAAGATGAAGTTAGTGGAGTTAAAATTTACGAAATTTGACACATTTCAAGTAAATATTTGTATTTTATTGATCAAATAAGTCAGAAATTCATTCTCTGGGCCACTATAATTGTAGAAAAGCCGGAAATTTGAAAGTTTGCTGACTGAAAAAGCCACATAAAACTGAAAATATCAAACTAGGTAAACTTGTTTTACCTAGAAGTACCTAGTTATGTGGATTTAAAACTAGGTAAAGTAAAACTAGGTAAAATAGAGTAACCAGCAACTAGGTAAAGTAAATCTAGGTAGTTTTCCCGAATATTAACTAGGTATACCTAGTTACCTAGATAAAAAGTGCACCACACTGCGCCAGTATTGACAAGTCCTTTGCAGTAATCTACAGTAAGTTAAATTTTGTAATACTTGCTCAAGCCAAAAAATCCTTTGGACAGTACATACAGTAAAAATGCTTTTGCACGTTTAGAATCCGCTAAATTGCAAATAATTCAGCTGATTTATTGCTAGGTATGCGTAAAACGTAAATTAATATTTGTAACGAAAATTAATTTTCGTATTGGCTCCATTTAATTTTCGTATTCGTTTAATTTTCGTTTCTATATTTTTCTAATTTTCGTATTCGTATTCGATACGAAATTTAAAAATCCTTGTTTTAATTTTCATACCCGTACGAAAATTAATTTTCGTGCCCATCCCTAGCGTCAGTACGTAGTCACAGTGGTGACCAAAAGGACAAAAGGTGTTCTGCAGAAAAAGATAGGTAGGCACAAAGCTGCCTCCAGTGCTATATATCAGCCTGTAAGTGAAGTTTACGGAATATGTGCATGCATAGTTCACATAAGTGCTCAACTGCTGTTAGATAGGCACTTATGCAGCTAAAATCCGACAATCAGATGAGATGAACGAGCAAAAGCACAGACGGAAACTCCGCAATCATAGCCATTCTTCTGTTGTGGAACTTTCGGAAAGACTTTTAGGATATGTGTTTATTGTGATGGCCGGATCTGATACCGTTGCCGAATTGCCAGCGTTACCGATAGCAAATCTTTTTGCATCCAGTGACGTTGGTTGTTGTTGTGCATGTTTTCCTAATTTCCAAATTGTTGGGAAGCATTTTCCGTTTTTTATATTTTCCATTTTCCAACTTTCCAACTTCTTGGGGAGGCGATTTGTGCCCGCCCGACTGAAAAGCTATAAAGTGGGTGTTTTCCCCCACTAGCCGACCATTACAGATTACGGTTGGACGCATATATGCAATATGCAATATCAAACAATGCATATATGCATGGTTTTTGGCATGCATATATGCATATGCAATATCATATGTATGCAAAATTCCAATATGCAATAGTCATATGCAAATTGACCCTGATATCATAATTTTGCATATTTTTAGTTTGCATATTTTTGTCAAAGGTGTCGCTGACTTTCTTGCTGTATACTTATGTTCCGAATAACCTTAATCGGTTCAAATAGTCGTTTTTGGCGCGGAGAAATCCATAAAGTACTCGTCCAAACAGTACAAGTTTCAAAGAGGGCTAGTTTGGCGGATTTCTGGTTTTGAGCTGAGTGAATTGCGAATTTCTGCAAGCACCTCATTTCTTCAGAAATATCTGCAGTTTTTAGCAGAATTCTTCAAACTAAGGTGGCACAATTAGCATCTCAAAACAGCCAAACAGTCTGGATTTCTGAGTTTAGGATAGTCGCCACGTTTTTACCAATTTTTCATCAAACTAAAAATAAAATATCTAAAATAAAAAATCCATTGATTGAGGCAGTTTATACTGCAAATCTGTAATTTACAGAGATCAAAGCTTCCTCTTTCCAATTACAGATTGGAGATGAATGGCTTGAGACAGACATGGGCTAGCACTTCGGTTGACGGGGGTAGAATTTTCAATTCCTGACGGGGGTAGGAGCGCCTGAGGGGGGCTGAGGGAGTGGTAAGACAAAATGTCAGATTTAATCAAGGTTTTTCGCTTATTTTCATTAAAATAAGTGAGCTCATTTACACCTAATCCAGCCATACACAATGTATTTATCATAATTTTCTATACAAAATTGTTCCAAAAAATTCCTGAGGGGGTAGCGGCTGGCTGAGGAGGGTAGGTCAGAACCTGAGGGAGGCCAAGCCCTTCAGCCCCCTTTGCCCATGTCTGGCTTGAGACCCTAAACTCAAGTCGCAAATATATGGAAATCTCAACTGAGACTTTTCAGATTCTGAATTTGTTAGTTTGTAAAACTAGGACCGGACTACAAACGGTTAGGTATGCCACATTAGAGAGAACTAATTTGAACATGCAAACAGTAATTTAGCCAAAAATTTCTAATGTCAACCATTTTTTATTTAAAAATTACGAAATGAGCTGGTCTTTCATGCCAAACTGTTTTCCCCTCTTGTTTTTTCCAGATGAGGTCTGTATCTGTAAAATAGGTATGCCTAATAACTGCTAAGGATTGCGTAGACATTCCAACCAAACTCAAAAATGCTTGTCCAGTTATCGATTTCAGGCCGCCTTGATAAAATATGCAAATATGCAAAAAATATGCACATATTTCATTTTTGCATGCATATGATATATGCAATATCAATATGCACTAGAGATTGCATGCATATATTCATATGCAATATCATATGCATCGCAAAAAACCGATATCATCCAACCATATTACAGATGTACACGGGAGGAAGCTACTGTTGTTGTTTAATACCAAAAATTCCGTTTGCGTATGCGTATCCTTATGCATATGCGTACACGCATTTGGTAAAATAATGCGTATGTGTATTCGCATTCAAAAGTAAATGCGTATTTTGTGCGTATTGAGTAACGTGGGCACATATGCCTACGGTACTTCGTTTGTATATGTATATGTATATATACAAATACACATTGGTTTGTATATGTGTATGTATATATACATATACAAACAAAATTTCAATATTGCATATTTTTTGTATATTTGTATATTAAGAATATTATAAATTTTCTGCTGGAAAGCATGATTTCGACAAACCAGGTGGGTTGTACCTGACGGGTGTCATTGTCATATGGTAGGGCGTTGTAGGGCTAGCCAAAAGTAAAATATTCTCAAATTGCATGAGTGTATTCCGATTTCAGGCAGTTCTCCCAACCGGTGAGAACTCTATTAAGTGATACTGCCCTCAGTCTAAGATTTTTACCAGCTAAAATTTATGTTGTTGCTAAAACTCAGGCTTTTTAGGATCTGTAATATCAAGAAAATTTTTGTGCGGCGTGGGTAAGTCACCGGTGGTTGGAAATCTTTAAGTAATACAAATGCTAGCAACAAATTCAAACTTGCACTTTAGGTATACCCCTTAGTTTTAGGTTAAAAGGTATGTTAAGGCTTAGGTTCTTGCTTTAGTCTTCGATTCAGGCCTACTAGGCTCGTACATACTGTAGGTATACATTGTAGTTTTAAGCAGAAATAGCCCCTGAAATCGTTATTACGCATCATAGGGTGAATGGCTGAACGGGTTTATCTGAAAAAAAATAATTACACGTTTAAAACAGGGATGAAACGAAAAGGAAACGTGCGGGATTCGATTATCAATTTCGTCATTGCGCGTGCCTACTATTCCATTTTTTCGTTTCAAACAGCAAAACTCATTGCGAAATACTTCTAAAACGAAGATTAATAATATGTCGTCTTAATGCAGGCGAGGCTAAACCGTAAATTTAACAAATTGTTCTGGAAAAGTTGAAGACATAGGCTCAAAATACAAAAACACCCGAAGAAACTGTAAAAATATCTCAATTACCGTACGAAAGTGGCCAAAATGTGCTAAACTACTTACTGCAAAAATATACAAATGAAAATATACAAACCGTTTGTATATCAAGTCTGTTTGTATATGTATATTGAATATTGCATCAGCAGTCCGTTTGTATATGTATATGTATATCCAAAACATTTGTATATATTGCTGAAGGTCCCCGGTTCGATCCCGGGTCTCGGCACCAAATGAAGGGGTTTATGGGTATCAGTAGCAAACACAACACAAACACACAACACACCACCAGCAATCACACAAAACAACCACACGGTAGCTACAATGCAAAACACTCTCTGAAAACACAATCGCTTCATCATATACAAATTTGTATATGTATATTGGAATATACAAACCCACACTAGTATTGAGCATTTCATTGTAGTAGAATTTTAAGCCTAAAAACATTATTTGAACGTTCAGTATTCAACATTAGTTAAAAAAAGACAAAAATTAGCTAAATATGTGGGTTGACAAGCTGAATTTCTTGTATTAGATAGTGAGAGCTTTGTTTTTAAAGAAGTAGAATTGCCGAAACACACGTAAAACTGTAATTTTATGGCTTTTCAGGCTCTAAAAAGTACAGCAACTACACAAACGTAAAAATACTCAAATGCCTCGTAGTGATGCAACCGGGATCCCGGTATTTCCCGAAGAACCGGGAATTCCCGGTATTTTCACTCCCGGTTTCTAATCCCGGTTCACATTCTCTAATACCGGGAAATACCGGGAATACCGCAAAATATATTTTATAGCAGTATTGACTGTTTTTTGCAGATACTATGTATTTCAGTGACATCTGCTGTATACCAAATGCTTTTTTACCAGTACCAGCGGCACGCAAAACTTTGAATGAGTTTTCAAATGACTGCTACTTGCTCAATTTAAGCGAACAGTCATGCTTTGCAGCTTTTCCTTTTGTTCCAAATGTTTATGTATTGGTTTAGGCTTTAAGATGCATTTTGCGAGAAAGTCAGCTTTGGTGCCGAAGAGAGGGGGCAAGCAGGGTCATCTCACGGATCTGGCTGATATCAATACCTGTTAAAATAGAGCACAGTCGAAGACCAACGGTGCATGCCCGGCCACCAGCAACCCCCTGGAACCGGAGCTACACCCCCTCAAAGTTGGGTCGGCAGCAATTTTCGGGCTCATTTTCATGTGTCTGACAGTCTCCATTCAAACGATCACCCTTCATTCATTTCTTAAGATATGATCCCAACTCGCATATGGTTTTGTAGCTGCTCCAATGGCCTTTCATTTTCTGGTACTCCCGTTTCCAGATCATAGCTGGTTAGCGAGACATTCTCCGAAAACTACGGAATTTCCGCAATATGCCACTCCGTTTTTTTTCGAAAAATCTTTATAAGTTTTTATGCAAAGGCCCTGCCAAGCTAATGTTTTAACAAACGTTAGGCATGAGTTGGCCAAACAAAATGAGCGCCCTAAAGTGTGCTGTTTAGGGGGGTATGGGGGGTGTTTGGCCTCTCAAAGGTGTTCGAAAAAAATTTTTTTCTGCAAAGCTTAGTGGTTCACATAGTTCAAAAATGGGGTTTGTTTTTCTCTACTGCTGTTCAATTTTGAGATATTACTGATCAAGCCAAATTTGCATTAATATTCGTATATCTGCAAAAGGAGTAATTAAAGATTAAAACAAACGCCATTTTTAAACTCAGCGGGTCAAAATAGGTCGGCTACACTGTTGACTGACAAAAGGTTCCCTTCAGAAATCCATGAATGCTGAACATTTATTTCAGGATTACAGCTTCTCACAGCATGTTTCTTAATGAAACTTCAGAGGTCCATAACTTGCGACTGAGTGGCCGTAGCGCAAGAATATAATGATATTCTGAATCAGCGGTGAAAACTCCACCAGATAGATACCACGCTATGCCAAGATTTGACAGATAACTTACTGTCTGAGTACCAGGGCATAAGCACTATACTGTATAACTAGCTCAGGAGCGGTCAGATTGAAAAACAGATGTCATTTTCGTAATCAGCGGCAAAAACTGCATTAGGTGATATAAATTTGATGGCTCTGTAGCCTACATGCGACTGAATTGAGTCACCTTTCAAACGAGCATGTTATAGCAGGTGCAGCCGTTTTCTTCCCAAATCATAAAAATGCCGATATCTTCAAAACTAGACAACGTAGAGCAAAAATAGGGTTATTTTCGGAATCAGCAGCAAAAACTACATAAGAAAAACTGCATTGCACCGCGGTTAATGGTCATACTAGCGAGTAGTGCCACTCATCAAGAAATAGGCTTGGTCTCAACTTTGGACGCCAATTTCCCCCGATCCAGATCGAATCTAGGTAAACTGAATGCATTTTCGAACTCAGCACACAAAACTCCATATAACAACAGTATGTGAACCACTAAGCTTTGCAGAAAAAAATTTTTTTCGAACACCTTTGAGAGGCCAAACACCCCCTAAACAGCACACTTTAGTGCGCTCATTTTGTTTGGCCAACTCATGCCTAACTTTTGTTAAAACATTAGCTTGGCAGGGTCTTTGCATAAAAACTTATAAAGATTTTTCGAAAAAAAAACGGAGTGGCATTTTGCGGAAATTTCGTAGTTTTCGGAGAATGTCTCGCTAACCAGCTACGATCTGGAAACGGGACTACCAGAAAATGAAAGGCCATTGGAGCAGGTACAAAACCATATGCGAGTTGGGATCATAGCTTAAGAAATGAATGAAGGGTGATCGTTTGAATGGAGACTGTCAGACACGTGAAAATGAGCCCAAAAATTGCTGCCGACCCAACTTTGAGGGGGTGTAGTTCTGGTTCTAGTAACTAGGGTTGCATATTCCGCGCACCCTAACTTTAGCCTCGGTTATGGTTTGGTTCAAACTTACATTTATTTAGACTATAGTTGTAGCTTCAGGCTTCAGCTTAGACTCAGGCTTTTAGGCTTAGCTTAGACGAATCTTGAAAGCGCGACAGCGCGCCAAAGCCCGCAAAAATGTATTGTTGACAGTTTATTCGTACCAAATAATAGTTTATACATTTAAATTTGGCGCGCGCTGAGCTTTCTATATACGAGACTTGAAAATAGCTTTTTTTTGTTTTGTACAAGAACGCGTTTTACAGGTCTGTGTCTGTGGGAACATTGGTATTGTTTAGTTTCAAAGATGGAAGTCTTGTTGACGCATGATATGGTGGTGGTTTGAATGTATATAGATTTGTCAGTTAAAATTTTAAAGCGATTAAAGGGTGTTCCGTTGTATGCTAAGTATACTGGTTTTTGAAAGTGTGAGTGTAGGCTGAGGAATATCTGACGTCGAGCGGAAAACTAGCAGGGTAAATCAATGTTCGCATTAATTTGGTGGGCGTCAATTTGGACTTTTCTATGTACGATGGAATGTATCAATGTTGAAGGGTGGCCAGGTATTCAGTTTTTGTTTTTGACGCCTAGTTCTGCTGCGTTCGTTGCGACGGCCATAACGGACGAAACTTGGTATGGAGTAGGGATGCGCTCGGGCCGAAATTTTCGGCCCGGCCCGGCCCGTTTTCCAAATTTTGTGGCCCGGCCCGGCCCGGCCCGTTTGCCACTCGGCCCGGCCCGGCCCGGCCCGTTTTTTTTCGGTAAAATAATCGGCTGGGTTCAAATGAGCCAAATTTAGCACTTTTTTCGCTCTTTTTTGCAATTTTTCCGTATTCAGGCTCATTTTTTATCTTTAACTGATATAAACGTTATTTTTGTAACAAAATTGAAGAAAACGAAGTCGAAAATTCATTAATTTGTCAGAATTAGAAAGAAAAAATTAGAAATTCGGGCCACCCCGGGCCGACCAGCCGGCCCGGCCCGGCCCGGCGGGCCCAAAAGTGCCCTCGGCCCCGCCCGGCCGGCCGGGCCGGGCCAGCCCGGCCCGTGCGCATCTCTAGTATGGAGTCTTTGAGATTTGGATTGGAAACTATGCCTTACAATGCGGAAAAATTAGACGCTCCTGAACATGATGAACACGAACATGAGTTGTTTTACACTTCAAGGATCGTTTTTAGGGAGATCTTTTGCTGTCAGATTGATCAGTGGACAGCAGTGCTTGTTTTATAGTTGATTATTCTTTTTAATATTATAAGATTTTAAAGTTTAAATTTTTGGTACTTCTCGATAGTTTAAGTACGCAAAATCCGTGATTGGTTTGGCTACGTAGGCGTCCTTTTAGGAATCTTCGCACTATGTACGGTACTGAATCGTATAGTTTTCAGAAAGCGGCGTATGGATAATAATAAAAAATAAAGGAAAGAAGTTGATTGAGATAAGAAGAAAAGAGTAGAAATATGGATTAGAGGTAATAAAAATAAAATTAAAAAAATTATTATTCTTATTAAACTATTATCAGATTCTGGACGGATTTTCGTCGTAAAAAGAAGTTTGGCGGACCTCAGAAAGACTTCAGGAGAAATGGTAGTCAATGCAGCAGTTGGCTCGTCATCGCAGGAGGGAGGCGGCCTTTACCACTCAATGTCACGTTTTCCGGAGACGAAATTGGCTGTTTGGCCAAAAAGGCAAGACGATGGAAGTGTGGTAGAATTTAACCGGAAATTGAAAACCGTTAGTTCTTTTTTGTTATTTATTTTGGTTGATTGGGTAAGAGGGGGTTGGATTTGGGATAGCGATAAGATGCATTTTGCGAGAAAGTCAGCTTTGGTGCCGAAGAGAGGGGGCAAGCAGGGTCATCTCACGGATCTGGCTGATATTGATATCTGTTAACATAGAGCACAGTCGACGACCAACGGTGCATGCCCGGCCACCAGGAACCGCCGGAACCGGAGCTACACCCCCTCAAAGTTGGGTCGCCAGCAATTTTCGGTGTCATTTTCACGTGTCTGACAGGCTCTATTCAAACGATCGCACTTCATTCGCTTCTTAAGCTAGGATCCCGAGTCGCATATGATTTCCTAGCCGTTCGAATGGCCTTTCAGGTTTAACTGACTTTTAGGGGTCCCTCCCTATACACTCCCTACTAATTAATCACTTTCTTGCTTAGGCTTAGGTTAAGGCTTAGGCTTAGGAGTCAACTGAAAACGATAGATAAAATTGAAATTTTTGTTATGGACCCCTAAAAGTCAGTTTTGCCGGCCTTTCATATTTTGCTACTCCCGTTACCAGATCGTAGCTGGTTGGCAAGATATTCACCGAAAACTAGGAAATTGCCACAAAATGCCACTCCGTTTTTTTTTCAAAAATCTTCATAACCTTTTTGTGCAAAGGTCCTGTCAAGCCAGTGTTTCAACAAAAGTTTAGGTATGAGTTGGCCAAACAAAATGAGGGCACTAAACATACATGTAACAGGGGGTCTGGGGGGTCTGCCCCCCACCCGACTTAGGCCAGACCCCCCGGATGGCCCCCCCCCCGAGACGATTTCTCCGACCCACCTCCGATTTTTCTGGCAAGTAAACTTTTGAGCAAATTTTACGATTTTTTGCAATTTCCGACACAAAAATTGCCAAAATCGCCTGTATTTCAGCCCAAATTAGCGATTTTTGGCGATTTTTGGCCAAAAATAGCGATTTTTTCGATTTTTGAGCGTTTTTAGTGCCCAACCCCCCTCCCAAAATTTTGGCTCAGACTCCCCCCCGGCCGGCGTCAGACCCCCTCCACCCTTCAGCGGATGACCTGTTACATGTATGGCACTAAAGTGTGCTGTTTAGAGGGGATGGAGTGTTTTGGCCTCTCAAAGTTGGTCAAAAAATTTTTTTCTCGCAAAACTTAACGGTTAACATACAGTTCGATGCAGTTTTGTGTGCTGAGTTAGAAAATACATTCAGTTGAGCTAGATAGATAGATAGATAGCTACTAGATTCTGGATCGGGAGAAATTTGCATCCAAAATTGAGACCAACACTGTTTCTTGAGTGGGACTACTCGCTAGCATGACCATAAACAGTAGTACAATACAGTTTTTATGTAGTTTTTGCTGCTAATTCCGAAAATAAGCATATTTTTGCTGTACGTTGCCTAACTTTTAAGTACTTTTATGATTTGGGAAGAAAACGGCTGCACTTGCTATAAAATGCTCGTTTGAAGGTTGACTCAATTCAGTCGCATGTAGGGTACAGAGCCATCAAATTTGTGGCACCTGATGCAGTTTTTTACGCTGATTACGAAAATGACATCTGTTTTTCAATCTGACCGCTCCTTCGCTACTTATGTAGTTTTTATGCTCTGGTACTCAGACAATAGGTCATCTGTCAAATCTGGGCATAAAATGGTATCTATCTGGTGCAGTTTTTTTCCGCTGATTCCGAATATCATAATATTTTTGCGCTACGGCCACTCAGTCGCAAGCATACATGTAACAGGTCTTCCGCCGAAGGGGGAGGGGGGAGGGTCTGGCGCCGGCCGGGGGGTCTGAGCCAAAATTTGGGGGGTGCAGACATGGGCAAGGGGGGGGGGGGGGGCTGACGGGGTTTTGGCCCCCATCAGGCTCTGATCTACCCCCCATCAGCCGGCCGCTACCCCCCATCAGAAATTTTTGGGAAGAATTTTGTATAGAAAATTATGATAAAAATATGCCTGGAATACGCGTAAATGAGCTCAGAATAGCTAATTTTGACTTATTTTAATGAAAAATAAGCCAAAAAACCCTGATTTTCGCCAAAAATCGGACTTTTTGGCTTACCACCCCCTCAGCCCCCTTCAGGCGCTCCTACCCCCATCAGCCCCCCCCCCTCAGGAATTGAAAATTCTACCCCCCCCATCAGCCGAAATGCTAGCCCATGTCTGGGGGGTGGGCACTAAAAAACGCTAAAAAAATCGCTGTTTTTGGCTAAACATCGCCAAAAATCGCTAATTTTGGCTGAAATACAGCTAAAAAGTGCTGTTTTGCAGGCGATTTTGGCAATTTTTTGTCTGAAATTGCAAAAATTTGCTCAAAAATTTACTTGCCAGATAAATCGAAGGGGGCGGCGAAATTGTCTGGGGCAGGGTCCCCATCCAGGGTGGGGTCTGGCCTAAGTCGGGTGTGGAAATTGTCTGGGGCAGGGTCCCCATCCGGGGTGGGGTCTGGCCTAAGTCGGGTGTGGAAATTGTCTGGGGCAGGGTCCCCATCCGGGGTGGGGTCTGGCCTAAGTCGGGTGTGGAAATTGTCTGGGGCGGGGGGGTCCCCATCTGGGGTGGGGTCTGGCCGAAGTCGGGTGGGGGTGTTACATGTATGGTCGCAAGTTATTGACCTCTGAAGTTTCATTAAGAAACATGCCATGACAAGCTGTAATCCTGAAATAAATGTCCAACATTCATGCATTTCTGAAAGGAACCTTTGGTCCGTCAATAGTGTATTTGACCCGCTGAGTTAAAAAATGGCCTTTGTTTTTCTCTACTGCTGTTCAATTTTGAGATATTACTGATCAAACCAAATTTGCATTAGTGTAGCTCCGGTTCCAGGGGGTTGTTGGTGGCCGGGCATGCACCGTTGGTCTTCGACTGTGCTCTATTTTGACAGATGTTAATATCAGCCAGATCCGTGAGATGACCCTGCTTGCCCCCTCAAAGCTGACTTACTCGCAAAATGCATCTTAATTCCTGAGCGGTACTTTGCTGGGCAAAAGGTAAAAAGCACTGTCGACTCTGTAGCACCGTCGGCCTCATCGGACCGCACTCCTCGGTGGTCGGCACGTCCGTTTTTAAATACCGTCTATAAATACGCGGCCTTTTCCCCAAACGGTGCGTTGAGGGAGCCGACGGTGCCACCAAAATTATAAAGCCGTATTCAGATGATTCTTAACTAACAGCGAGTAGATAAAATGGGAACCAACTGGATCTGCCATAGCACCGAAGCCGCTCCTACAGCATGCCAACTTGGACAAAGAGCAATGACGTCAGGAGTTGTCCACGGAAACCGACTAGGCCGGGGGGCCTCTCTCACACCAGGGGCGGACCTAGCGGACGTTGGGAGCCGACATCACCATGACGTCAACGCGCCAGGGACTTTCTTAAGTACCTGGCGCCCAACAGCATGGCTAGAGTGGCTGGCAGTGATAGAAGGGAAACGTCCGAGATGACGAAACCACAGGGTAGCGGAACGGACCTCGAGTCTGATCGCAGGCCGTAAGGCCCCCTGCAAATCGGATCGGAAATCGGATTCTTAACTATTTTTCGCCTGGTTTTTTAGTGTTTAGGCTAGAGTGCGAACAATACCTGAAAAACCCAATACCCAATCCCAATAACTGAGACCCCCAATACCCAATACTTGCGTAGCTGAGCCAAAAATTGCATTTCATTGAACAAGTAGATTCCAGTAGTGTACACAGTCTTTCACAGGGATTAAAATTTCGAAGAGGCCTCGTTTGGCAATTGTCCAACTAGGGCGAGAAATTTTGAAAAATTACCCTTTAAGCAAGCATTTAGAAGCTGTTTTGGAGGGTAAAATAAGCAGAAATTAACAGTTTTAGTCCATACATGATCTACTGTATTACAGTGTTTCTTATTTTCGGCGGATTTCTTTTCGTACTCCACCGGAAAGGGGGTGTACCAGACCCGCACCCCGTGGGCACAGTACTAATAATACATTGTACGTTCTGTATCACTAAAAATGACAAATTTCAATTGAACCACAGTCATTCATCTTAGATAAGAACAGAGAAATTGCACTAATTACTAGTGTACTACTTAGAAAAGCGGACAGTATAAGACATTCTTAACCTTTAGTTTATTAACGCAAAAACGGCTTTCTATACCTAATCATCGGTCAATATTTTCGATATTTTCAGGGCACTTGTTTTTCAACAGCTAATTTTTTCGATTTTTATAGGTCCTAATTAGTAATGGGTATTGGGGCATAAAAAACCCAATACCCAGACATGGGCTAGCATTTCGGCTGAGGGGGGCTAGAATTTTCAATTCCTTAGGGAGGGGTAGGAGCTCCTGAGGGGGCTGAGGGGGTGGTAAGCCAAAAAGTCCGATTGTTGGCTAAAATCAAGGTTTTTTAGCCTATTTTTCATTAAAATAAGTTAAATTAAGCTATTCTGAGCTCATTTACACCTAATCCAGGCATATTTTTATCATAATTTTCTATAAAAAATTCTTCCAAAAAATTCCTGAGGGGGGGGTAGCGGCCGGCTGAGGGGGGTAGGTCAGAGCCTAAGGGGGGGGCCAACCCCCTCCGCCCCCTTTGCCCATGTCTGCCAATACCCAATACCAATACCTGAAAAACACCTCAATGCACCCAATACCAGTTCGCACTCTAGTTTAGGCCCTATATAGGCAGCAAAGCCCTCTGATAATACGACCAGCACCTATTCTTTTAGTTTTTTTGTTTTTTTTTGTTCTGTCTGTCATATTTCAGACAGTCGTGTTTTATGGTCTATTCGAAATTCAACTGTATAAAAACTACTGTAGTTTTTAACGAGTCTGAATTTTCACCCTTGACTGACATACATGTACTAGGGGGTTTGGGGGTTACCCCCTTTGCTGAAAAAACAAACCCCCTCACCCCCCCCGAGACAGGTTAAGGGACCGCCCCGACCCGAAAATGAAAGTACTAGTAGTGACTCCCAGTGCCAGCACTAATAAACTCGCTCAGAGATCACTAATTTTTAGCCTAAAATTCGCTTGAAAAGCCTAAGGGGACCGAATTTGGCGTTTTTTTTGCTTGTTTATAGCTCCAAAACGCTATTTGGCAGCTTAAAATAGTGATTTTTCGCGTCCTTACTGAAAAAACGTGCATTTCCAGGCGTTTTGGAGCTTTTTGAAATTTGGGACCCCCCTCCTGAGGAAAACCCCCTACCCCCCTCCCCCAGGTCGGCCCGCAGCTGTTGCATGTGCGATGACTGATTGTATCCAATTTTACTGGCCAATTATTGTTTAAGCTCCAATTAGCATACATGTGCCGGGGGTATGGGGAGTTTACCCCCCTCGCCCATCCCTCCCCTCCAGGAAGGAGAAAATTTTCGCTTATTTAAGGGAAAATAGGAGTTTTTTGGACATTTTGGGGACGACCCCCCTCCATACCCCCTCCGGATTTTGCCGGCCCATGTATTCCAACTAGAATGAAAAAGGTGGAAGAATTAGCGTAGGTCGTATTAGCAGAGGACTTTCCTACCTATACAGGGCGTAACGCAAAAACCTGGCAAAAAGGTTACACTCACCTAACTAAACGCGACCATCGGCGTCAAATAGGGTCGTTGGAGGAAAAGAGCCGGCATCGGCAGGCGGTGTTTAAAGACGGAAGAGGAAAACAACAGGAGTGCGGTCCGATGTGACTGACGGTGCTTTTTACCTTTTGCTCTTTGCTGATTGTTATTATTAAATAGATATGCGCACGGGCCGGGCCGGCAGCTCAGTTCAGGGTTATTCTGTTCCGACAAAAACATGCGTACAGTTATAGGTACTATTTGACAGTCAATTCTAAAATGTGACTTTCCCAGGAGTTAGAAAAGTTAACACATTCATGGACCGTTCCTAACAAACAATAATCAAAAGACACTTAAACTAAATTTAATTTTAGGACAATGAAAGCATAACTTGGTCAGTTCGAAACATCTTCAGTCCCATCGAGGAGGAAAGACGAAAGGAGGAAGTACTTAGAGACTGAAAAAAAACTACTGGAGAATCTTTAATTCTGGTCAGAAAATTGGAAAATTTATATTCGTATGCGAAACCTGTGATCCCATACCTGTGCCTGTGAACCTATGCCAATAAACTGAACCTTATCATTTCTTTGATCATTTCATTTGCACATACATGTAACAGGTCCTCCGCGACAGAAGAGAGGGGGGGTGGGGGGGTCTGTCTGTAAGCGGCTGTGGGGTCTGAGGCCAAATGCCACAGATCGAGATGAGATGGGATGGGTACTAAAACGGTGAAAAATCTCAAAGAAAAAGCAATTTTTTGGTTAAAAATCGCTAATTAATTTGAGCTCTAATTCAGCTAAAAGGGCTAAATATTGCAAGAATTTGCTGAAAATTACTTGCCGGGAAAATCGGTGGTGGAGGGGGCTACCAATGAGGGGGAGGGGGGCCTAATCCGGAGGCTCTGGCCTATCTCAGGTGGGGGCAGACCGCCAGCCCCACCTGTTACCATACACAGGGTTCGTGCGGGACCTGGAAAGTCAAGCAGTCATAGAAAAGTCAGGGAATTTGGTGTCCGGTCAGGGAAAAATTTGATAGTAGCAGAAACATCTTGCCGTCAAATGGTCGTGTCAGAACTTTACAGAACACCCTTTTGAAGATCGGTCTTCTGACTTTATATGCTACTACTTAAACTGGAAATTTACCCTCTGAGTACCGTTTAAATGCGTTTTACAAGCCAATTTTTTAAAGTTTGCTGAGATTGGTTGCATTTTCCTCACCCTGTTTGGTCAGGGAATTTTTACTTTGGTCATAGAAAAGTCAGGGAATTTTGCTATGCAAAAGCCGCACAAACCCTGATACATGTACTAGAGGGCCTTTGGTAACCAAATTTGGTGTTTCCGCTGCTGATATTAAAGACAAATCGATGTTTTTATAAGCCCTTTTTGTCATTTTTTTACTTGTTTTTAGCTCTTAAACGCTATTTGAATGCTTAAAACTTCGATTTGCATGCATGACTGTACAGCTATATACAGTATGTATGACAACAAGCAAATACGAAACTAGAATAGCAGGCTAATCCTGAATAATAAAGACAACTGGGCCAAGTTCAAAATGGAGAACAATACACTAAAACATACAGGGTGATTCACGTATCCCGCCGGGTTTCGCAAGCTCAGAACTATTTTGTTTGTGGACCGAATCGGCTGATTTTTGGGTATCATATGTGGATATACTTCGCATTTTACTGTTTAAAATTTCAGCTTATTTCATCACGAAATGCCTGAAAACGGGCAGTTCTACCGCAGACTGAAATTTCCAACATTGGCCCTAAATATATTTGGCTTGTGCGCGATTAGGCTAGTGTTTCAGTGTTGAAAAGATTCTTAAACCATAGTGGTACCAAATTAATACCAAATTTTCAACACAAACCGACATTTTCAGCAGTTGCGAGAGCTTTTTCGGTGCAAAATGCGCTGTGCCATTTGAGTGGACCAAAAGCACTGATTGTTCCGCCTGCAAATTGGGATAGAACGGGAGCCTCCAAGAGATACCAGGATCCGCTGGTGGCACGAATGGCTGATCGAAGAGGGCAGTCTGTCCAACAAGATTCGAAAAAGCGTCCACTAACCAGCGTGGAGGGTGGAATACCAACAGCGGCTGCAGAAAGTGATTGAAAACAGTGACCACCACGTTGAAGTGCATAACTAGTGACGTAGTGCATCGAATTTGTTGAAATTTGAAACATTAAAATGCGAATTGTGTCCACACATCATATTAAAAAATCAGCCGAGTCGGTCCACAAATAAAAAAGTTCTGAGCTTGCAAAACCTGCGGGATATGTGAATCACCCTGTATATACACGTATACATACTGTATTTATATTACATTGTATGGTATTGCTTTCCTATTTATTTAGTTTATTACTTTGCTATTTGCCTTACATGACAAGCATTAAATAAAGACAAAACATTAAATTAGAAAAACAGGATCATCTTCGATGAAGAAGGACAGCCCGGGAAGTCAAAAAGGCACGACAATAAATCAAACTAGGATCAAATTTTTTAAAAAATTTAAAAAAAAAACAAAAACGGCGGGCGAAAGGCTGTCTATGTTATAGACGGATGAAATAATTCGAAGCCTTTCGCCCGCCGTTTTTGTTTTTTTTTTAAATTTTTTAAAAAATTTGATCCTAGTTTGATTTATTGTCGTGCCTTTTTGACTTCCCGGGCTGTCCTTCTTCATCGAAGATGATCCTGTTTTTCTATAAGTTTTAACAGCATTTTGCTTGGTGAGGGAGAAAGAGCCATGTATCGAAAATGATGTGCAATTATTTTTCATTTTTATTTCGGTGAAGTAAAAGAAACTGTGTGTGGCGTTTGTTTGTTTTTCTGTGTATAATGGACGAATAAAGGAAAATAATGTAATACAGTCAGACATTAACGCCGTTTATTGTCACCAGATAGGGCCTATGTAAAAGAACCGTAGGTACCTGGGATACGACACTAACACCAAGGGTCGGCTCGGTGACCGGCAGGCCGTAAATTACGCGCCGCTATTGTTATGTCAATCGGGCCCGCCGGCTAAGGCCTTCTATTCTATTGGGCGGCCGGCCGGTAATTATACTTGCTCCATGAAATGAAAGAATGAGGAGAACGCCGGGTAAATGTAATAGTTTCCGGGCGTAAAATCAGGAACCGACCCCAGATCGAAATAAATACTTTTAATGATCATAACTAATTATAAATTGACAAGTTTCATCGATAAATATCGATTATTGATTTTTTGGCAAAATTCCAAAATTTCATAATCGCCCAAAATGGTCATGTTATATATCATTTGAAAGCCCTTCATCTGACGAGTCTAATGATCACTACATCAGCATAGGGCACGCCCCCGAGGGCCTGTTTTGCCAAATATAAAAGTACCCCTAGAGACGCATCAGTATAGGCACGCTCCGGAGGGCCTGTTTACCAAATATAAAGGTACACCTAGGGGACGCATCATTATACTGATGCGTCCCCTAGGGGTACTTTTATATTTTTAACACAGGCCCTCCGGAGCGTGCATTATACTGATGCGTCCCCTAGGGGTACTTTTATGTTTTTAAAACAGGCCCTCTGGAGTGTGCCCTGTACCGATGCGGCCCCTAGGGGCATACATGGACCGGGGGTAAGGGGGGTATACCGCTCCTTAGTGTTGTTAGGCTCTTTTTTTTAAAAAAAAAAGGCTTTTTTTTTAAAAAAAAAAGCTTTTTTTTTGAAGGCCCATTTCGAAAATTTCGAAAAAGGCCGAAAGCGGCGCTCCTGGCAGACCATCCTTAACAACCTAGCAAATGATCGTCGCCACTGGAAAGAACTCTGTCAGAGGTCTTTGGAGATGCATCAGGGCCGGCAATAGCGACAATCGCTGATCAAGCCGTCACAAGGCAAGGCAAGGCAAGGGGTATACCCCTCCCCCTCGGTCGGCCATACCCCCTCCCCCACCCCCCGGAAATTTTCGCTTATTTAAGGCAAAATAGGCGTTTTTTTACCTTTTTTCGGGGCCCCCCCAGGTCTCCAACCCCCCTACCTCCCTCCGGATTTTTCCGGCCCATGTATGCCTAGGGGTACTTCTATGTTTTTGAACCAGGCCCTCCGGAGGGTGCCTATACTGATGCGTCTCTAGGAGTACTTTTATATTTGGCAAAACAGGCCTCTCGGAGCGTGCCCTATGCTGATTTAGTGATCATTAGACTCGTCAGGCGAAGGGCTTTCAAATGATATATAACATGACCATTTTGGACGATTTTGGAATTTTGCCAAAAAATAATCGATATCTATCGATAAAACTTGTTGATTTATGATAAGTTATGATCATTAAAAGTATTAATTTTAATCTGGGGCGGGTTCCTGATTTTACGCCTGGAAACTATACATTTACTGAACGCCGTTTTAACAAGGTGAGTGAGTTTCACTTTGAATCAGCATTCAGAAAATATAAGAACATATGGAATATTAACCAACATGCTATCTCCTCAGCACCCAAAGAATATAAAAACATAGTCATTTACAGTAGAATTTATCAGTCTTTCATTCAAAAAAGGATTCATTCAAATCGGTTCAGATTCATGGTTGCAAAAGTAAAAAATCTGCTCGGTTGTTTATTATCACTCTTGTTCATTGCCAAAATCTCTGTTTTGACTTTGAGGACAAATATCTCAGGAACTAAGCAGGCTATCTTAATAAACGGTACATCAATCTTTCAAGAATTTATTTATCTTTCATTTAAAAAAGGATTCATTGTTCAAATCGGTTGAGATTTGCGGTTGCTTTGCTGCAGCGAAACTCTGCTGGGTTGTTTTTTTTGGCACACCCTGTATAATTACCGGCCCGCCGCCGATCAATAGAATAGAAGGCCTTAGCCGGCGGGCCTGATTAACATAAAAATAGCGGCGCGTAATTACGGTATGCCGGCCGTTGAGCCAGCCAACCCTTAGTTTTAGTGTCGTATACCGGTACCTTGGGGTAGTGGTCTGGTTCTGGTGCCATGTGGTACCGTCACCATATACAGTAGTGCACAAAAAAAATGTCCTCTCCACTTTTTCGGGTTCACTAAAATCACTGTTTTTCACTCAATTCTCAACGAATTTGAACCAAATTTTCAGGGTAGGTGCCCAATTAGTCCGGCTACTTGTGCTACAGTTTCGGCGCGAAAATTCAAATTTTGGCGGGAAATTTAAACGAAAATGCGAAAATCATATGGTCTCATAAAAACGGCTCTTACTCAAGAAATACAAAAGCTACGCCCGTGAAATCACGGCCGCTTATAGACCCAATATAGTGCAATTTTACGTAGAAGTTTCAAAACCCTCGCTCAAAGTACGCGCGAGAATCCGATTTTCAAAGTTGGCAAAAAATCGGCATTTATCATCATTTCCGAAGCAAACAGTTTGAGGTTCACTAAAATTGCCCGTTTTCAGTCAATTTTCTGCCCATTTGAACCAAATTTGCAGAGTACGTGCCCAATGGTTCTGGCTAACTCTGCCAGAATTTGAGCGCGAAAATTCAAATTTTGGCGGGAAATTTAAACGAATATGTGAATATCATAAAATGGTCTCATAAAAACGGCTCTTACTCAAGAAATACAAAAGCTATTCTGGTGAAATCATGGCCGCTTGTTGACCCAATATAGTGCAATTTTATGCAGAAGTTTCAAAACCCTCGCTCAAAGTACGCGCCAGAATCCGATTTTCAAAAATGGCTGAAAATCGGAATTTATCCATTTCCAAAGCTAACATTTTGAGGTTCACAAAAATTGCCCGTTTTCAGTCAATTCTCTGCCAATCTGAACCAGATTTGCAGAATAGGTGCCCAATTGATCTGGCTAACTCTGCTAGAATTTCGGCGCGAAAATTCAGATGTTGGCGGGAAATTTAAACATTAGTAAGAACAATTTTGGCCGGATACTTTGTATTTAAAATTCCCCGCCAACATTCGAATTTTCGCGCCGAAATTCTAGCAGAGTTAACCAGACCCACTGAACACCTATTCTGCAAATTTGGTTCAGATTGGCAGGAATTGACTGAAAACTGGGCAATTTTAGTGAACCTCAAAATGTTAGCTTTGAAATGGATAAATCTATTTTCTGCCAACTTTGAAAATCGGATTCTGGCGCATACTTTGAGTGAGGGTTTTGAAACTTCTGCATAAAACTGCACTATGTTTGGTCTATAAGCGGCCATGATTTCACCAGAATAGCTTTGTATTTCTTGAGTAAGAGCCGTTTTTATGAAACCATTTTATGATATTCACATATTCGTTTAAATTTCCGGCCAAAATTTGAATTTTCGCGCTCAAATTCTAGCAGAGTTAGCCAGAACCATTGGGCACGTACTCTGCAAATCTGGTTCAGATTGGCAGAGAATTGACTGAAAACGGGCAATTTCAGTGAACCTCAAAATGTTAGCTTTGGAAAATGGATAAATTCGGATTTTTTGCCAAATTTGAAAATCGGATTCTCGCGCGTACTTTGAGCGAGGATTTTGAAACTTCCACAGAAAATTGCACTAAATTGGGTCTATAAGCGGCCGTGATTTCACGGGCGTAACTTTTGTATTTCTTGAGTAAGAGCCGTTTTTATGAGACCATATGATTTTCGCATTTTCGTTTAAATTTCCCGCCAAAATTTGAATTTTCGCGCCGAAACTGTAACACAAGTAGCCGGACTAATTGGGCACCTACCCTGAAAATTTGGTTCAAATTCGTTGAGAATTGAGTGAAAAACAGTGATTTTAGTGAACCCGAAAAAGTGGAGAGGACATTTTTTTTGTGCACTACTGTATGGTGTCGGTACCATAAACGGCGTTAAGTGCCTGACTGTAATAATAGTTGGTTGCAGTTTAATCGACATGGCTCTATTTGATAGAAGTGCGATGATAAGTTATTCTCCTTACAGGTATGGTCGGTATTAGACTATAAGCTGTGTTTACGTGACATAGGTATGTGGCTATTTACGTATGAATGAGAATGATATAAATTATTGTTAAAAGTAGAGTGTGGCTGGGCGGACTAAGCTCCCATCCCTGTCCCTGAACAACAATAGTAGTAGAAATGGTACCCAGAAATGTAGCAGAAAATACAACAACCTTTCTTTTCTTTGGTTGACAGTTATTCCTCAAAATGATGATTTTTTATTCTATTCAGTCCGATGCAGTCAGGTCCTCTCGTTAATTCGGATATTCGCCTTCCCGACAAGATTTGGTCGGGTCCCACTTTTCTACCCAATTTTCCCCTATGTTATATGACTCGTTAATCCGTCGGACAAAAGATTTTCGGTCCCAACTTCCAATGCTGTGTGGTAAAGTGATTGGTTAATTCGGATTTAGTTAATTAGAACAAGATTCATACGCAATTTTTCAATTGAGATACAAATTTTCAATTGAATAATTGTTTTTATTGAAATAGAATGTGATTTTTTTGCCTTTTTGGGGTTTATCGTCAGCTGAATTTAGTTTTTAGCCTTTAATGAGGAGGTGGTGCAACAGAATGATATGAAACCAATAAAAGCCTGTCGTTTATGACTTTGAGCCGAAAAACGGTGATTTGGATTTGATTCGTTAATTCGGAAATTGGCTAATCCTGACAAAATTGGCCAGTCCCAACTTATTCGGATTAACGAGACACGACTGCATAGGGCCGTCCATAAACAACGACGTTCACAGATGGGGGTGGATGGGTGGTCGGGGTGGGGGTTGGTGTCGAAAACGCCGAAGTTTTTTAGGTGCTTAGGAAGCTTTTGTCCGCAACTATATTACAAGGAAAACTCAAACTAGTTCATGTATAACAACGCCAGAATGGTAGTTGACAGATTTTCTAAGATTTTCTAATGTCGGACACAGTAGTACCAAGTTTAGTCGGGGGGGGGGGGTGTCCAAAATTTTGAATTTTTGAACGTCGTAGTTTATGGACGGCCCCATGCCATGCAGATAGATGAGTGTTGGAATAGTTCAGGTTCTACATTCTGCTCTGCTCGACCTGCTTGACAGTGCTCTCCCTACTTCTGATCTTAATGCTGCCTCGTGTTTTTGTCAACTTCCTGGGAGACGAAAAACGAAACCTGCTCATACCGTAAGCTTTGCTACTTTGACACGCATCTATAGTCTAGTCAACACGTCTTAGGGGGTTCCTCTAGTTTACCTCGCTGTGAAAACGTTTTCCGATCATCAATGGACTACTGAAATGATGAGTATAGGTTACTGTAACTACCGTATCATCAGTTACGGTATTGTTAAATCAGACTGTTTCGCTCGTTTCTTATGCTTAGGTAGGTTCAGAGTTCGGCTTAGGTTGTTCAAGTTTAGGCTTAGGCATGGGATCAGGAAGACTTAGGTTTAGGCTAAAATTGAAAATGTGGCAAAAATCTTCTATGAAACAAGCGAAAGGGGTTGATTTTATAAAAAACACCGCAACCTGGGATACGACAGTAGTTTTAGTAACCGCCGATACATACAATTCTTGTAGCCCATTGGGGGTGTTCCTAAAAGCGCACATCCCATAAGCGCACATCCCATAAGCGCACATCCCATAAGCGCACATCCCATAAGCGCACATCCCATAAGCGCACATCCCATAAGCGCACATCCCATAAGCGCACATCCCATAAGCGCACATCCCATAAGCGCACATCCCATAAGCGCACATCCCATAAGCGCACATCCCATAAGCGCACATCCCGTAAGCGCACATCCTATAAGCGCACAAATAACAGCGGTGTCACAGAGAGTGGCAGATGGAACAGCAACCATACATGGGCCGGGGGGGTAAGGGGTATACCCCTCCACTCGGCCGGCCATACCCCCCCTCGGCCGACCATACCCGGCCCTTCCCCCACCCACCCCCCCCCCTCCCGGAGGGAGGAAATTTTCGCATATTTAAGGCAAAATAGGCGTTTTTTTGCCTTTTTTCGGGGGGACCCCCCCGGGTCTCCAACCCCCCTACCCCCCTCCGGATTTTTCCGGCCCATGTATGACAGCAGCGATGGCAGACCTAACAACAGCGCCTTGATTGTCTGCTCGCCCAGTACCTGTCTCAATCCCGAAAGGCTCCTGTGAAAGAGGAAGCGGCCACAAGGCTACCGGGAAGGAACATTTACTTGTGCGCTTTTTTGTGCGCTCGTGCGCTTTCTGAGCGTGCGCTTATGGGAAGTGCGCTTTTGATTTGTGCGCTTTAAGGATACACCCGTCCATTGATGCTCAGGGAACTTTTGAGACAACGCCAGGGTTCGTGCGGGACCTGGAAAGTCAGGGAGTCATGGAATTTGGTGTCTGGTCAGGGAAAAATTTGATAGCGGAAGATACATCTTGCCGCCAAACGGCCTTGTCGGAGCTTTACACGCTGGTCCTTTGAAAATCGGTCTTCTGACTTTCTACTACTGCTTTAACTGGAAATTCAGCCTCAGAATACCGTTTAAATACGTTTTTCAAAGGTAATTTTGTAATCAAAATTTACTCAATCTGTTTGGAGATTCTTCGCCCCGATTGGTCAGCGAATTTTGCTATGTAAAATCCGCACGAACCCTGACCGTACTTGGGCACCCTACTCCCTACTACGATTTGAGGTAGGTAAATTAGAGGAAAGTTTTCACCGAGAATTCGATTTTTTTGCTAATTGGAAAATATAGAATTTTTACATCAGGCACTTAACGCCGCTTATGGTACCGGTACCTAGGTTAGTGGCACCATAAAATCCCCCCTCGGCGGATGACCTGTCTGCACTGCATACATGTAACAGCTCCGGGCCGACCTCGGGGAGGGGCTTTCCTCAGGTGGGGGGTCGAGGGGGGTTTAGCCCACAGGGGGTCCAAAATTTCAAAAAGCTCCAAAACGCCTGGAAATGCGTTTTTAGCACGTTTTTTCAGTAAGGACGCTAAAAATCGCTATTTTAAGCTGCCAAATAGTGTTTTAGAGCTAAAAACAAGCAAAAAATGACAAAAAGGGCTTCCAAAATAACACTGATTTTTCTTAAATATTCGGTTTCCAAAGGCTTTCAGAGCGAATTTTAGGCTAAAATTAGTGATTTCTGAGCCGGTTTGATGGAGCCACTACTACAGGGTGTCTCAAAAAAATGATCACATTTCTTTTTACTGCCATTTCCGCAAATTTTGACCAAATAGGCTGAAATTTGGACTATAGGTGCCAAAATTCGGGGAATTTTATGTGTTAAAGTTTGGTGCACTAGGCTTGACTCATTCCCGAGAAATTTCAAAAAAAGTGAAATTTGGTAATTTCAATAGTGAAATAGTGTAACTTCAATGGAAACATTTCCTTTTCCTGTATCTTTTCTAATTTTTATCGGAATTGGATGAAATTTGGAGTGTAAACGCAGAAGCTCAGGGTAATTCATGTGTAAAAGCTTGACGCATGAACTCCAACGCTATCGTTAGAGTTTAAGCGATAATGTATGTAACGTTTTTTCGGTGACCGGCTTTCCCTATTGAAATTACCAAATTTCACTTTTTTTGAAATTTCTCGTGAATTAGTCAAGCCTAATGCACCAAACCTTAACACATAAAATTCCCCGAATTTTGGCATCTATGATCCAAATTTCAGCCAATTTGGTCAAAATTTACGGAAATGGCAGTGAAAAGAAATGTGATCATTTTTTTGGTGACCGGCTTTCACTATTGATTTAACAAATTTCACTTTTTTTGAAATTTCTCGGGAATGACTCAAGCCTAGTGCACCAAACTTTAACACATAAAATTCCCCGAATTTTGGCACATATAGTCCAAATTTCAGCCAATTTGGTCAAAATTTGCGGAAATGGCAGTAAAAAGAAATGTGATCATTTTTTTTGAGACACCCTGTAGTACTTGTATTTTTGGGTCGGGGGATTAGGCCCGGTGGTCGGGCTACCTACCGGAGTTTTCCACTTATGTAGTATCCCAGGGGATATAACACGGAAAATCACGTCTCTCAGTCAAAACATTGCCGCCAGTTAATATTAACTGGAGAAAGCCATGGGATATTATCTGGAAACGGTATGGGATATTAACCGGAACAATGTTTTATCATACATACAGTATGCATGCGTAAAGAAAATTATTACAAATTTGACATAAACATTGCCGCCAAGTAATATCCCATGGGATATAAAGCGGAACAAGGGTCCATGTAATATCCCAGTGGGTTATTAAGTGGGGTGGGATACTAAGTGCAAATCTCCGGTACCGGGCGGGTCACCAGGTGGCGGATGGGTGAACAGCCTGGTTGGGGTTGAGTTTACGTCCGCTCCAGGTTAGTCGTTGCTATAAGTATGGGGACCTGCGGGTTCCCGTACCCAAGGCGCGGCCCCGGACAAGCCCACATTTGCATGGTTTGGCTAATACTAGCGCGTCCGGCGTATCCAACGCGTCGTCTGTCGTGGTGGCAGGACAGGCGGCGGAAAGTATGCGTCTGTCTCCATAAGTGGTGGTGACAAACCAGGCTACTGCTTCTGTTTTCACCGCGTCTGGCAGTGATGGGACAGACAGGGACCTGCTCTGACACTCCCTCAGAACTGGGAACACGCCGGGTCTGTGGTTTGGTTGGCCCACCCCAAATTTTCAGATTTTGACGACCCCGACCCATTTTTCCGGCCCGTATATAAGTCAAGCACTTAACGCCGTCTATGGTAACGACCATACATGTAACAGGGGGGTCTGCCCCCCACCCGACTTAGGCCAGCCCCCCCGGATGCCCCCGAGACGATTTCGCCGACCCCCCCTCCGATTTTCTGGCAACTAAATTTTTGCAATTTTTACAATTTCAGACACAAAAATTGCAAAAATCGCCTACAAAACAGCGCTTTTTAGCTGTATTTCAGCCCAAATTAGCGAATTTTGGCGATTTTTAGCCCAAAAATTGCGATTTTTTCGATTTTTGAGCGTTTTTTAGTGCTCTACCCCCTCCCAAAATTTTGGCTCAAACCCCCCTCCCCCCGGCCGGCGCCAGACCCCCCAACCCGCCCTCCCCCCATCGGCGGATGACCTGTTACATGTATGGTACGGCTAGTGACACCATATGGTACCCCCACGTTCGGGGCATGTGGTGGTACCAAATATGATACCCCTACCTTCGCATTCGTATCGGTGCCGGTCTGGTACCATATGTGGTACCACTCTGTTCAAATTTCGTACCATATGGTAGTGGTACCATATGGTGTCGTCGGTACCATAAACGGCGTTAAGTGCCTGACTGTATATGCCCAGACCCCCTGTTACATGCATGCTTACGTACTTAGAGAGGGGCTATCACTTCGGTTGAGGCGGGAGGTAGAAATTCAAAGGGTAGCAGTTGCGGTTTAGGGGTGGTAAGCCTAAAAGTGACTAAAATCGAGGAGGATTTTTGGTTGAAACAGACAGGTTAAAATGAGTTATTCTGTACTGCCTTTTTCAGACTGCTGACATGCGAGTTGTTGGGAGTGTTGGGCATAATGGCAGGTTCATTGGGCATTCGGTTCGGCTGTCTCTTGTACCTGTTTGCCAGATCTCATCCACAGCAGACAGACACGACGACCGGTGCACAGCGGTTCTCTATACCGGCCACGAGTCTGCCGTACCCGGCTGGGCCCTCCCTACTACCCTCTATGTAAGTTTTGACTTCATTTTCTATGCTACCACCCAGACATGGGCTAGCATTTCGGCTGAGGGGGCGTAGAATTTTCAATTCCTGAGGGGGGTAGGAGCGGCTGAGGGGATGGTAAACCAAAAAGTCCGATTTTTGGCTAGAATCAAGGTTTTTTGGCTTATTTTTAATTAAAATAAGCTATTCTGAGCTCATTTACACCTAATCCAGGCATATATTTGTCATAATTTCTATACAAAAAATTCCTGAAGGGGATAGCGGCCGGCTGAGGGGGGTAGGTCAGAGCCTGATGCCGGCCAACCCCCTCACCCCCTTTGCCCATGTTTGGTACCATGTTGCGCTGTTTAGGGCGCCGAAGCTTGTTTCACTTAAGCCACAGGTGTACAGGTTGCAGCAAAACCCAGCATTTGCACAGCCACGTACTCATTCCCAGACTGACAGTGGCGCTGGCTTAGGCTTAGCCTGAGGTCTAGCTTCAGGCTTAGGGTCAAGCTTAGGCTGACGTTTAGGCCCAGGCTTAGGCTTAGGTTTGTCTGGCTTGTCAACACAGTTGTTAGGGTCAAAAATTTAAAAAAAAAAGACTTTTTTTTAAAACAAAAAAGCTTTTTTTTTGAAGGCTCAAAAAAAAATTTTTTTTTTGAAAAATCAATATGCAAATTAAGGAAAAAAGTGCGAAAATTCACGTAAATACATGCAATTTTTTGTAAATTCTTTGTTAGCAGCCAACATTTTATCTAGCAACTTGCATAATACTGAGTCTAGCAGCGACTGCATAAGAAATCCTTCCTTAGGTTCACCTAGAAGTGCCTCTAAAGACAATTTTTGGTGAAATTATGCAGTTACAGGCAGTGTTTAGACCTGTATTGGCGTTTTCGAACAGGTTTCTTAACTGACTTGAGGTGCAAAAGTGGAAATTTTTTTGTAAGTGCCTGTACTAGCACACTGGACCCCTTAAGACGATTTTCAAAAAAAAAATTTTTTTTTAAAAATTTTTAAAAAAAAAAGCAAAAATTTTTGGCCTTCAAAAAAAAATTTTTTTTTAACAACTGTGCTTGTCAAAGGTCTAGTTAAGGTGGTTGTCTGGCATCGGCGTGTAGCATAGTGGTTAGTGCATTGGACCGGAAATCCAAAGGTGCTGGGTTCGATTCCCAGCTACGCTCTTACACATGCCTAACTTTTTCACCTTTCTTTCTATTTAGGGTGTGTGTCGTGTGAGTGCGTGTATGAGTGTGTACATATGTATCTGCATGCGTTTTAGGTCTGACTGATATTAGCATAGAGTGGTGTAGCCGCGGAGCTGTCACCCCTCTGTTGTAAAACATCTCTGCTATAACTGGCAGGTTAGCGAGACTGGTCCGCTACCGGCCAGTGTGTGTGTAATTGTATTCCTTCTGCGTGTAGCCATTTGTTACCCTTTCAAACTGTTATTAAAAGACGGCCGTCCTCGCTGCTCTTATGGCTTGCTAGCACGGTGCTGCAAACGAACACACTCACGCGCCAACAACCACTTCGCGCCACCGTGTCAGTATGGCCAGTTAGGTGAGATTGTGAGGTTTTGGCTCAAATCAAATCAAATGAAATTATTTTTTATTCGCACTTTTGGTTAATGAAGAAGCAATTCAGATAAGGCGTTCGAAATTTCAGCCATTCTTACTGAAAGTGAAAAGGCATGTCTTCTGCAAATAAGAGTTTTCCAGTGCTGAAATGTGCAGTCCTCGATTGTTTGAGCAGGTTGAATAAGTAATTCGATTGAAAAAACTCATCGAAGTATACAAGTCAACAATACATGTACCAGAGGGGTTCCCCTAGCCGCGTCGTTGGCTCAGTGGGTAGCATGCTGCCCCTGAGTCACGGCGGCCCCTGCATCCCTAGCGGTTGTAGTGGTTCATCCTCTCGGCGCGCCAAATTTCTTGCTGCAAAGAGTTGGTCGTCGGCACCACGCTCCACCCAGGCCTCCGAAAGCTGGTTACAGCGAGTAGATAAAATGGGAAAAAACTGGATCTGCCATAGCACCGAAGCCGCTCCTACAGCATGCCAACTTGGAGAAAGAGCAATGACGTCAAGTGCTGGCTGAGACGACACAACAAGGCTATACCGGTTTACTCCTCTTCGGCCGGGCGGCAGTGGACGCTGTCAGCACTATGACGTCAATGCGCCAGGCGCTCTCTTAGTACCTGGCGCCCAACAGCATGGCTAGAGTGGCTGGCAGTGATAGAAGGGAAACGTCCGAGATGACGAAACACGGGGGTTGCGCAATGGATCGCAAGGTCTGAGCGTAGGGCTGTAAAAGCCCCCCCCCCCGCACATCGGATCGGATCGGGGGTTCCCCTATCCAGAAAGGCCAAAGCCCCCTCTCCCCCGAGACAGTTTAGGAAACCCCGACCCAAAAAATACAAGTACTAGTAGTGGCTCCAGGTACTAAGAAACTGACTCAGAAATCACTAATTTTTAGCTGAAAATTCGCTTGAAAAGCCTTTGGAAACCGAATTTGACGTTTCCGCTGCTGATATTTAAGAGAATCGGTGTTTTTGGAAGCGCTTTTTATCGTTTTTTTTTGCTTGTTTTAGCTCTAAAACGCTATTTGGCAGCTTAATATAACGGTTTTTAGACGCTTTACCAAGAAAAAACGTTTCGACGCGTTTTGGAGCTTTTTGAAATTTTGCACACCCCACGCCGGCCCAGACCTGCTATATCTATGAAGTTAACTAAACCATAGAAATTCGGTAATATACAGGGTGTGCCAAAAAAAAAAACAACCCAGCAGATTTTTCACTGTAGCAACCGCAAATATCAACCGATTTGAATGAATCCTTTTTTAAATGAAAGATAAATAAATTCTTGAAAGATTGATATAACGTTTATTAATGTACGCTGCTTAGTTCCTGAGATATTCACTCTCAAAATCAAAACAGTGATTTTGGCAGTGAACAAGAGGGATTTTTTATTATTCCACTGCACTTCGTAATAAAACGGACTCCTGCTACTGCTGAGGGCTATTGGAGGCTTTACTAGTGACACATAAACTCGATTCACTTCAACAGTAAAGTGTCATTAGCCCCCAGCAGTAGGAATCTGCTTTATTATGAAGTGCAACGGAATCGCTCTTGTTCTTTGCCAAAATCTGTTTCGACTTTGAGGGTAAATATCTCAAGAACTAAGCAGTGAATCTGAATAAAAATTGCACCAATCTTTGAAGAATTTATCAATCTTTCATTCAAAAAAGGAGTCATTCAAATCGGTTAAGATTCATGGTTGGAAAAGTAAAAAATCTGCTGGGTTGTGTTTATCATTCTTGTTCACTGCCAAAATCTCTGTTTTGACTTTGAGGGCAAATATCTCAGGACCTAAGCAGGCTATCTTAATAAGCGATTCATCAGTCTTTCAAGAATTTATTTATCTTTTATTTAAAAAAAGATTCATTCAAATTGGTTGCGATTTGCGGTTGCTACAGCAAAAAATCTGCTGGGTTGTTTTTTTTTGGCACACCCTGTATATCGTATGTCAATTACTAAAGACAGTGTAAGCCTCACCTGAAGGAAGCTTGATCCCAAGCCTAAGCCTGAACATTACCTAGGCCTCAGCCTAAGTTTTACCGTCATACATGTACTGTATGTAATGTCATCTGGGGAGGGGGTTGGCGGTCTGGCGCTGGCGGGGGGTCTGAGCCCAAATTTTGGGAGTTGCGCACTAAAAATGCTCAAAAATCGAAAAGTTTCGCAATTTTTCGGCTAAAAATCGCTAATTTAGATTGAAATACTCAGGGGGGGCTGAGGGGGTGGTAAGCTAAAAAGTCCGATTTTTGGCTAAAATCAAGGTTTTTTGGCTTGTTTTTCATTAAAATACGTTAAAATAAGCTATTCTGAGCTCATTTACACCTAATCCAGGCATATTTTTAGCATAATTTTCTATACAAAATTCTTCCAAAAAGTTCCTCAGGGGTAGCGGCCGGCTGAGGGGGGTAGGTCAGAGCCTGGGGGGCCAACCCCCTCTCAGCCCCCCTTTGCCCATGTCTGGTCTGGCCTAAGTCGGGTGGGGGCAGACCCACTGTTACATGTATGTTTACCCTAAGCCTAAAACCTGAATCTAACAGTAAGGCTAAGCCTAATACACGCGGCTGTGCACATGCGGGGTTTACTGGCCGCTAGTAAAGGATGCATTCCGCCAGTGGCGTACCAGGGGGGTGTAGGGTGTGTACACCCCTTTTGCGGCGGAGGCAGGGAGGGAAACGTAGACAAGAATAAGAGAAATGAATTAAATATGTACTAAAACTGCCTATGTTTTTTGATCAGAATACCTTTTAAATTCGTTTTCGAAGGCTAAATTTTCAAAAAGTTTCTCGTCCTGATCGGGCAGAAGCCCAACGGGGCCACTTTAAACCACTAAAACTTGTAATTTCTGTCAATTTTAAGCTCAGAATGCTTTTTAAACACGTTTTTGAAGGCTAATTTTGCGAAATTTTCTCGCTCTTGTTGGGCAGCGGGCAACAGGCGCCAAACGTGGGGTGCCATATGGTGCCATTCGCCTAAAATGGTACCGAGTAGAGTGCGAACAATACCAAAAAAACCCAATACCCCAATACCCAATACCAATACCTGAGACCCCCAATACCCCAATACCCAATACTTGCATAGCTGGGCCAAAAATTTCATTTCAGTGGACAGGTACATTCTAGTTGTGTACACAAGATTTTTGGCACTGAAATTAAAATTTTTAAGAGGCTGGTTGGGCCGCTGCCCAAGCAGGGCGAGAAAATTTTGAAAAATTAGCCTTTCGGAAAACATTTAGAAGCCGTTTTAGGCGTAAAATTAGCAGAAATTAACAGTTTTGGTACTTAATATTTCGTAATTCAGTGGTGTTTCTTGCTTCCGGCGATTTTTTTCCTAACTCGGCCGGAAATTGTGAGCACCACCGCCATGGGTACGGTGCTAGTACATTATGATTTTTATTTTAGATAAGAACAGAGAAATTAATTACTGGCGTAGCGCTTAGAAAAGCGTACACTTTAGGAAATTCTACTAACGTTTAGCTGACTAGGCGTCCATAAACGATGACATTCTAGAGGGGGAGGGGGTCGGCTGAAATGCGACGATATACGCCACACTAGGAGGGGAGGGGCTTAGCAAAGAACGACGTCGCTTTTTTCGGAATAATGGGGAACTTTGATTGTATTATTTTCAATTTAAGTACATTCTGTCAAAGGTTTCTACAGTGCGGAAAAGCTTCCCAGAGTGGTTGTAGGGATTTATTCTATTGATTGCGCAGTCTGCTGACAAGAAAACATGACCGTTCTGTATGTACTGCACTTTTATCGGGAAGGGGTAAACCTAAAACGACGTCGTCTTAAGGGGAGGGGGCTACGAAAAATCGGGATTTTGAACGACGTCGTTTATGGACGGCTCCTTAACGCGAAAACAGCTACTAAACCGAATCATCGATCAACTTTTTCGATTTTTTTCAGGTTAGCATCGATTTTTCTCTATTTTTAATTGTCCAATTTAGTATTGGGTATTGGGAGGTAAAAACCCCAATACCCAATACCCAATACCCAATACCAGTTCGCACTCTAGTACCGAGTACCTTATATGGTGCCAGTAGTACCATAAACGGCGTAAAGTGCCTGACTGTAATAAAACCATTCCCTTTGTTAAAAGAGTTTAGAGCGTAATAATGCAGAACTACGTACATTTTTGAGTGCGGTTTGTTTTGTAGAACTTCTCCTAGTGTCCTCTATACCGTTAAGAACAAGCTGATCACTAGAAAAATCGCACATTTCTCTGCCTTTGTCTACTTCGATAACACGAAATTTTAGCGGTCCAACACTGCACTGGATTAGCTTTTGCCATTTCAGGACTTTGGCTAATCGTCCGAAGCCGTTTGAAGCTCCGCCCACTGGGTTCGGGCCGCCCCCTGCGCTTCCGTGGTTGGACGAACCGCCACCACCATATGAGGAATGCGACAGTTTGGTTGTTGGTCAGACCTAAACGCTTCTAAGTCAGACTGAGAGGAACCCGGTGCCATGGTGGTTGAGAGATAGATATTCTGTCTATTTTTGTACAGTCTTTTTTTGTAGAGATTTAGTTTAGCTGCTGAACTTAGCCAAAAAAACTGAACACTTTCTCGGGCTGTTAGAAGCTATATGTACAAGTGATCGAGCCTTCACTGAAAGCACCTATTAAGAGTTGAAATTTTTCGGTCCAAACTGCCGACACAGGTGGTGTAGTGGTTTAGGCCGCATGGCCACTGTGCGTGACGCCGTGCGCTCATCCACTCGGCGCGGCAAGTTTCTTGCCGCTAATAGTTGGTCGTCGGCATAAAGCTCCAACCAGGCCACCGAATAGCGAAATGGACCATGAGCATACATGTCGCTGGGTTTTTCCGTCGGGGGGGGGACCTTTTTGAAATCCCAAATAGGGTTTTGGGACCAAGTCCAAAGTGGGTTTTCCGACCTTTTTTTGGGGTCCAAAAGTGGGTTTTGTCGACCTTTTTTTGGGGTAAAAAATCGGTTTTGTCGACCTTTTTTAGGGATTCTGGGGCGAAAAATGGCTTGAAAACCCTATTTGGACCGAAAAAAGCCTTAAAACCCTGTTTTTGCATTAAAAATGCCTTAAAAACCCTGTTCCGGTTGAAAAAAATGCCTTAAAACCGAATATTGAAGCAACGAATGTAATAAAAAGCTGTTTTGCGCTCAAAATTCGTTTTGAATATCAGCTTCAGCGGTAAAATACAGATTGAAATGCGTTATATTGACTAAAAATAGTTCAGAGAGAACCCTAATTTCGATTCTGAGGCACGCGCAAAACCCTGTTTTGACTTATAAGATTACTAAAAAACCCTATTTAGTGATTTGAATGCAGTTCTTAAACTCTGTTTGGGGTTTCTAATCAACCTAAAAACCCTCTCCAGGCTTTCTAGCCAGTGCTAAAACCCTGTTTAGAGTTTCAAAGTAACCTAAAAACCCTAATCAGGTTTAAGTAACCTAAAAACCGTAATCAGGCTTTGAAAGTAACCTAAAAACCCTAATCAGGGTTTGAAAGTAACCTGAAAACCCTAATCAGGGTTTAAAAGTAACCTGAAAACCCTAATCAGGGTTTTAATAGTAACCTGAAAACCCTAATCAGGGTTTTAGAGTAACCTGAAAACCCTAATCAGGGTTTGAAAGTAACCTGAAAACCCTAATCAGGGTTTAAAAGTAACCTGAAAACCCTAATCAGGGTTTTAATAGTAACCTGAAAACCCTAATCAGGGTTTTAGAGTAACCTGAAAACCCTAATCAGGGTTTAAAAGTAACCTGAAAACCCTAATCCAGGTTTAAAAGTAACCTGAAAACCCTGTTTAGGGTTTCAAAGTAGCCTAAAAACCCTAATCAGGGTTTGAAAGTAACCTGAAAACCCTAATCCGGGTTTAAAAGTAACCTGAAAACCCTGTTTAGGGTTTCAAAGTAGCCTAAAAACCCTAATTAGGGTTTGAAAGTAACCTGAAAACCCTAATCAGGGTTTAAAAGTAACCTGAAAACCCTAATCGGGGTTTAAAAGTAGCCTAAAAACCCTAATCAGGGTTTGAAAGTAACCTGGAAACCCTGTTTAGGGTTTCAAAGTAGCCTAAAAACCCTAATCAGGGTTTCTAAGCCTTACAAAACCCTGTTTTGGGTGGGTTGTATGGTAGCCGAAAACCCAATTTTTTGCGGCAGAATGTATTGTCTGGGCTAAAATTTTCTTTACTTTGGAATCCAAAAGTGGGTTTTCAGGTCCCCAAAATCCGCTGGGGGGACTTTTGCCGAAAAATCGGGCTTGGGGGGGCCGGCCCCCCCCCTTTACCCCCCAACGACATGTATGACCATGAGTCTGATCGTAGGCGGTAAGGTCCCCCCGCGAATCGGATCGGAATTGGATCCAGTCCAAGCTTTTAAGATATCTGATATTTACTTTACGAACTGCTTTTAACACAGCTCAACTTACAGGACTATCTAGTTCTATAAACATGACATGAGGGATTTTCCACGGACATAGTACTAATTTTTTGATAATTTGAAAAATCTCCATACTTTAGTACGCTCGCGTATTTTTGTATTTTTGACATTACTTACTCGTTCCGAAAATATATACAATATTCTGCAATAATAACCATACATGTAGGAGGGGGGTTTTGGGGGGTTTAGCCCCCCCCAGGCCCGATTTTCGGCAACCCCCCCAGCCGAATTCTGGGGGGGGGTTTTTTCTGAAACCCTATTTTGGGTTACAAACTGCTAAAATTCAGGGTTTCAAGACTTATATACCGTAATTTAGCATTTCAAAAGCCCTAAATAGGGTTCCGGAACCCTAATTTGGGTTTCTGAAACCCTAAATAGGGTTCCGGAGCCCTACTTTGGGTTTCTGAAACCCTAAATAGGGTTCCGGAACCCTAATTTGGGTTTCTGAAACCCTAAATAGGGTTCCGGAACCCTAATTTGGGTTTCTGAAACCCTAAATAGGGTTCCGGAGCCCTACTTTGGGTTTCTGAAACCCTAAATAGGGTTCCGGAACCCTAATTTGGGTTTCTGAAACCCTAAATAGGGTTCCGGAGCCCTACTTTGGGTTTCAAAAACCCTAAATAGGGTTCCGGAACCCTAATTTGGGTTTCACAGAGACTAAACAGGGTTTCTGAAACCCTAAATAGGGTTCCGGGACCCTAATTTGGGTTTCAAAAGCCCTAAATAGGGTTCCGGAACCCTAATTTGGGTCTCAAAAACCCTAAGCAGGGTTTCAGTGCCCTAATTTTTGTTTCAAAATCTCTAAATAGGGTTCCAGATACGCATTTTAGCTGTATTCTGTCGAGTAAAATAGAGCTTTTTTGCATGTTTTAAAGCAAAAACATGTTTTTTGCACGTTTTTAATAAAAAATAGGATTTTCTGCACATTTTAAACCAATAAATAGGGTTTTAAAGGGAATTTTTGCACTTCTGACAGGATTTTTACCCGATTTTTAGTCCTCAAAACCCTGTTTTGAGCCCAAAAAAAGGTCGCTAAAACCCACTTTTGGACGCCAAAAAAAGGTCGCTGAAACCCCCTTTGGAAATAGTGCTGAAACCCTATTTTGGATCTGGAAACCCCCCCCCAGCCGAAAACCCAGCTACATGTATGATAATAACATCCCAGACGGCGATTTTTTGGGGTCAAAGGAGGTCGGAAAAAATTTTTCTCTTTTTTTGGATTTTAACTGCATTTTTTTAAAACTAATCGAAAATATACAAAAAATTCCAATATGAGCTTAAAAAACCGATTTGCTCGCGAGAAAATCGATGTTAAAATTTTTGTCCCTTAGTTAAGGAGCGTCAATTTTCGGAGCGTATAACTCCCGACTAGAGCGTAGAATCGATTTATGGTTTGCAGGTCTAGTCTAGTATATCTATTGCACTACACCAAGTTTGGACCGGATTGGCAAAAATCAAAATTTCAACTCTCCACTGGCTCATAAATGTTCGAATTGCTGTCAGCAGTCTGTTTAGAAGAGCCTAAGTTACTGTAGAAATTTCTGTCACAATTTTCAACGTTGAACTGTGTTAACGTTTCTGACGTGTCGTCTGTCTGTATAATGATAGTGTTACTGTATACCAACGGGTATAAAGCACTGTGCGATAAAGAAAGGTTGAACTCCAATGCTCTGATTGATTGCTCTTCCCCGATGTTGCAAATATGCAGTATTGACAAAAACGTTTCAGCAATTAGTTGGCGTTCACTAAAAGCGTTTTGTTATCGGTCGGTGCCCGCTTTACCGATTCAGCTAAAATATTCGGCAGTTAACGGAACTTTGCGGTATTGTTCTGGTTTGGCGAGAAAACTCAATACTAGCGATCGCCAGGGCAAACTAATAATCTTGTACTGCAAGAGGACAGACTTTCCTGTGCAAGGAAGTCCTACAAAAATATTAGGACAAGTTCTTGTCGTCGTTGGTCGGGGTGCAATTTCTGGATCTCTAATCACAACCCAATGAAACATAATCAGAACGGTCTACGCAACATGTATTATTACGCCTTACTGAGCAACCGCTAAAGTGAAACAAAATGTATGCAGGGCACTAGAAAGTATCTCCATAAATTAAGTCCAATCCGGTTGGATCGGCCAATGTCAAGATTTTGGGATTTTTGAAAACCCAACGGCAGCAAAAATTCTGAATATAGCTTGCTTTCTGCTTTTTCGAGTTTAAACGGTCTGACGCAAGGGGATATGCATGTAGTTTCTAGGCAGCATAACAAACGACGCGATTAGAAAGCTAAAGTGATCATATGTCATCATGAATGCCTGTCTATGTACTTTGCGCATTAATAATTAACAACAACCAACCGATTAGTCAGCTTAATAGGGTATTCACTAATCTAATCTCTTTCGGTTAGTGATCGTAGCTCAAAACCTCTATAGGGCTTGTTGGTTTGAGCATGGGAAACGTTCAGCATAGACAGGAAACTCGCGTTCAAGTGTTAGAGGAGTACCAAGATATCAGCTCAGTGGGTGGTCTGGGCAACTTCAAAGGCGCTCACTACATTTTTTTCAAACTGCTCTGGCTCCTTGTAGTGGTGTTGGCCCTGGCTGTGACCAGCTACCATGCCTACACTATCGTTAACGAGTTCTACAGTTACATGTATCCTATTAGTGTAACGGTAAGACTGCTCTGCTGACACAGTCGCTTTGGTTAGGTATTGTAGTTTTGTACAGTATTCTTTGGAAATTAACGACTCTCTGGTGTCACCTGCTGTCACGGTGTGCAGTCTGAATCCAGTTCGCCGGAGAAAAGTGGCCTGCGCTAACCTCAATAAGTTGGTCGCTATACAGGTAAAATTAATAAACCAGTCTGCTCCAAGGAGCTCAGAAAAAAGCATTCATTCGTTTGTTTGTTTGTTCGTTTGTTCACTTGTTTGTTCATTCGTTTGTTCGTTCATTCATTCGTTTGGTCATTCGTTCGTTTGTTTGTTCGTTCATCCATTCGTTCGTTCGTTCGTTTGTTCATTCATTCGTTCGTTCATTCGCTCGTTCGTTCGTTCATTTGTTTGTTTGTTTGTTTCATTCATTCATTTGTTTGTTCCTTTGTTCATTCATTTGTTCGTTCATGTGTTGTTTGTTCGTTTGTTCATTCGTTTGTTCATTCATTCATTCATTTGTTCGTTTGTTCATTCGTTTTTTCGTTCGTTCGTTCATTCATTCATTTGTTCGTTCCTTTGTTCATTCGTTTGTTCGTTCATTCATTCGTTTGTTCATTCATTCATTTGTTAGTTTGTTTGTTCGTTCGTTCACTCATTTGTTTGTTTGTTCGTTCGTTTGTTTGTTTGTTTGATTGTTTGTTTGTTTGTACATTCATTCATTCATTTTTTTGTTCGTTCGTTTGTTAGTTCGTTTGTTCATTTGTTCATTCATTCGTTCATTCATTTGTTCATTCATGTGTTGTTTGTTCGTTTGTTCATTCATTCATTCATTTGTTCGTTTGTTCATTCGTTTGTTTGTTCGTTCGTTCATTCATTCATTTGTTCATTCTTTCGTTCATTCGTTTGTTTGTTTGTTCATTTGTTTGTTCGTTAGTTAGTTTGTTTGTTTGTTCGTTCATTCATTTGTTTGTTCATTCGTTTGTACATTCATTCATTTGTTCGTTTGTTTGTTTGTTTGTTTGTTTGTTTGTTTGTTTGTTTGTTTGTTTGTTTGTTTGTTTGTACATTCATTCATTCATTTGTTTGTTTGTTTGTTTGTTTGTGTTTGTTTGTTTGTTTGTTTGTTTGTTTGTACATTCATTCATTCATTTGTTTGTTTGTTTGTTTGTTTGTTTGTTTGTATGTTTGTTCGTTCGTTCGTTTGTATGTTCATTCATTTGTTTGTTTGTTTGTTTGTTTGTTTGTTTGTTTGTTTGTTTGTTTGTTTGTTTGTTTGTTTGTTCATTCATTTGTTCGTTCGTTCGTTTGTTTGTTCATTCGTTTGTTCATTCATTCATTCATTTGTTCGATTGTTTGTTCATTTGTTTGTTTGTTCGTTCGTTCGTTTGTTCGTTCGTTCATTCGTTCATTCATTCGTTCGTTCGTTCGTTCGTTCGTTTGTTCGTTCGTTCGTTCGTTCGTTCGTTTGTTTGTTTGTTCGTTCGTTTGTTCGTTCTTTCATTTGTTCGTTCGTTTGTTCATTCGTTCGTTTGTTCATTTGTTCATTCGTTTGTTCATTCGTTCGTTCGTTAGTTAGTTTGTTCGTTCGTTCATTCGTTTGTTTGTTTGTTCGTTTGTACATTCATTCATTTGTTCGTTTGTTTGTTTGATTGATTGTTTGTTTGTTTGTTTGCTTTTTTGTTTGTTTGTTTGTTTGCTTGTTTGTATGTTTGTTCATTCATTTGTACATTCATTCATTTGTTTGTTTGTTTGTTTGTTTGTTTGTTTGTTTGTTTGTTCATTCGTTTGTTCGTTCATTCGTTTGTTTGTTCATTCGTTTGTTCATTCATTCATTCATTCATTCGTTCGATTGTTTGTTCATTTGTTTGTTTGTTCGTTCATTCGTTCATTTGTTCATTTGTTCATTTGTTCATTTGTTTGTTTGTTTGTTCATTTGTTCGTTCATTCATTCATTAGTTTGTTTGTTTGTTCATTTGTTTGTTTGTTTGTTCGTTTGTTTGTTCGTTCATTTGTTCATTTGTTCATTCATTTGTTCATTCGTTCATTCGTTTGTTTGTTCATTCGTTCGTTCGTTTGTTCGCTTGTTCATTCGTTCATTCATTTGTTTGTTCATTTGTTGGTTCATTCGTTCGTTCATTTGTTTGTTTGTTCGTTCGTTTGATCATTTGTTCGTTCGTTCTTTCATATGTTCTTTCGTTCTTTCGTATGTTCGTTCCTTCATTCATTTGTTCATTTGTTTGTTCATTCATTTGTTGTCCGTCCTTCCGTCTGTCTGTCTGTCCGTCCGTCTGTTCGTCCATCCATCCGTCTGTCCGTCCATCCGTCCATCCATCTGTCTGTCTGTCCATCTGTCCATTCGTCCATCCATACGTCTGTCCGTCCGTCCGTCGGTCCGTCCATCCGTCCATCCATCCGTCCATCCAACCATCCGTCTGTCTGTCCGTCCGTCCGTTCATTCGTTCATTCGTCCTTCATTCGTTTGTTTGTTCATTCATTTGTTCGTTTGTTCATTCATTGGTCCTTCATTCGTTTGTTTGTTCGTTCATTTGTTCATTCGTTTGTTTGTTTGTTTGTTTGTTTGTTTGTTTGTTTGTTCATTCGTTCATTCATTTGTTCGTTCATTTCTTTGTTCATTTATTTGTTCATTCATGCATTTGTGTTCTGTGTGTTTGTTCTTTCGCGTGTTGATTCATTCATCCATTTCTTACAGCTCAGGCTCAGGACACCCCTTGCCTTATTCACAGATCACATTCGTCAATGGAGTAGCTCTGCCACAAACAACTCAACTCTGTCATGACATGCAACGACAGTTCTGGTGCGGTTCCCGTTTATCTACTTGTCATCACGGGCTTTCAGCAGTCAGTTAAGAGTCAGTCTCTGAACCGATCGAGTTTCAGTATTCAGACCCCAAAATTGAAACTTTGAGCTAAAGAGCTCTAAGTTGGCACACTAATACATACTTATGAGTTATCTTTCAGCTGCAAAGGATTAGTGGATCTGACCCTCCTGTCCTGAGATATAGCCTTCCGAAAATCGGTCCGCTTAACTATGGGACCAAAATTTCAAAGTCTAATTTCTCGCTTCATACTCGGAATTCGGACCTAAAAATTGGGGGTTTTAGAGTACTTTTAGACTGCTTTAAGAAACTTTTGTCAAATTTTCGTTTTCAGAAAAAAATTTTTTTTCGCCCCCTCTGCGCCCCCTAGCTCGTCTGGAACCCCCCAACCACTTTTTTTTCAGAAAAATGTTGCGCTATCAATTACCAAGCCAATAACCAAATCAATTATCATACCAAACGGTAGGTAATTGATAGCGCAACATTTTTCTGAAAAAAAAGTGGTTGGGGGGTTCCAGGCGAGCTAGGGGGCGCAGAGGGGGCGAAAAAAATTTTTTTCTGAAAACGAAAATTTGACAAAAGTTTCTTAAAGCAGTCTAAAAGTACTCTAAAACCCCCAATTTTTAGGTCCGAATTCCGAGTATGAAGCGAGAAATTAGACTTTGAAATTTTGGTCCCATAGTTGAGCGGACCGATTTTCGGAAGGCTATATCTCAGGATTGGAGCGTCAGATCCACTAATCCTTTGCAGCTGAAAGATAACTCATTTGTATGTATTAGTGTGCGAACTTACAGCTCTCTTGCTCAAAGTTTCAATTTTGGGTCTGAATAGAACAAAGGGCCAAAACGCGATCTGACCAGAGACTGACTCTTAAGTTGGGCTTTATGTCGACTACTTTCAATCGCTTTGACAGATGGCGGGGCCACCGAGACACAGGGGATAGCGTAAACTACACATGGTTAGGACGCCCCAGTTCTGTGATTATAACAGTTTCCTCCGTTATTCAACTACCTTTTTGTTCATCAAGCCAATATTTTATCAGGAAATCCCGATGACTCCAGTACTGCGACACCCAACCATCCACAAACTCTACAAAGCTTACGTTGACAAGAGCAAAAGTCCGTTTGTTTTAAAGAAAGACGCCTGGTTGATAAAACTGCTGGGCATGAAGGGTTTGAGCGCTTATCTCGACTGTGAGATGAAGCCGGAGAAAGACACCACCAAAGTTTACAAGTGCACCAACCCCAAGAAGGGGCTGTGTGTCGAAACGGATGACAAGAACCTACAACTCAGTTCTCTCTACTTTAGAACTGTGCGTGCATGGCACCTTCTACCCTATTCTTTACGACTTGCCACTCTACCAGCATATTCCTAATTCACTCAACTTTGAGCGATTTGACTTGCTGAATCCACCTGGCCCAGTGCCTCCTGTGCTCTATCTATACCTTCAGAGAAATTGAACTTGATGTCTATCAACCGGTGGAAACGATAACGAAGATACCTAATCCTACAGGAGTAAGCGATTTTGTGACATGCAAAGTTCTAGAGCAAATGGACATCTCACTGACCTTTTTAGTTTGTATCAGGTTATGCAAACAAACTAATTTTCAGGAAAATCGAATGCTCTTTCGCTGCTCAGTATTTCAATCAAACCAATTCGGTTGTCCGCCAGCCAAAGAAGCGCAAGTACCCGCTGCTCTTCATTTCACAACCTAACAATCAGCTAACCCTGGATAACATCGTACATCGTCTGTTCCCATACGGCTTTACAGTTAAAGACAATTCCAATATAGAACTTTACCTCCTTTACCACCACATTTGGCCAGCCAAGCTCTATACAACTGGATATAAGCAGGTCAACCTCCTAAACTGGACGCATGACACGCTTCCGAAACAAAGAACTGGGTTGACTTTGTACCCTATGGCCCCTTCCATGCACAATTGCAGTGGTAGATCGAGTCTCAAGTTTGTCTATCTCTTTCCTAACGGCACCGTACTATCGACAGAGTCGGTCAGTCAAGACCTGACCGGCCGTGGCATGTGGTTCTATGACCCGAAAGACAGCGAAATGCACAGTTGCTACCAAACCGACAACAAGATCTGCAAATTGCTCTGGAACTGCGACAAAGAGTGGTGGAATGGAGGCAAAACTATTCCCTATGTTGATGTGAACCCTACATTCTCTTGACTGGATTAGATTGTGTAGTTTTCAGGCTGCAACCAAATACGATTTCAAAGTGCTATTGGAAAAGACAACACTGGATGACTTTGTAGATGTGATGGACGTGTTTGCTTTTGAGCCACACATGCAACCGATGGGCTACCGGCCTGAAGAGTTGATCGCATCGAAGAATGTACCTACAATAGAAAGAAGTGCTCCAGCAAGGACTTCGTCAAATCTATCGATAAACAGTATGGCCATTGCTTCACCTTCAACCAGGCTATTGGTATGTGCAAAAATCTAATCAAAGTGATAATCATTTATAATGGACAAAAATTTGAGCTAGGCACAACACTGCACGCTGATCGGAGGAAGAATGTTTGGTCACAATTCAAGCTAAAATTTTATAAAATTTCAACAACAGAAAATTTACAATATGTTGCGTTGCGTGCAATGAGCTAGTTTAAAACATAAATCTCTTCATAGATTTTTAATTCATATCATTTTTCGAACCCATGAGCCCCCGCCTCCTTTTCGGAGCTCTCAAGCTCGCCCGCTCTCAATTTTGTTTGAGGAGAGATGTTTCTTTGACGCAGAGCAGGGGGGAAGGTCTGCCTCGTGGGCAAGCTATCAAGATTCCCTCACCTTCTCTTGACAACCCGAATTTTATGAACAGAAAGTGTTGCTTATTCTGTTGTTGACTCACTGTTTTTGTTGTTGGCGCGAATATGCAAAGTGTTTTAACGTTAAAAAATTCTTTCATCAGAACCGACCCTCATGGATTTCCTACTTTCGTTCTGCTGCTCTGTTTTTCAGCTCAGCTAACAGCCGCTACTGGGTTAATTTGTTTCTGCAGCTAGGCCAATTACAAAATTAATTCCAACTCATTACGACGCTCTATTCTTCTTGGAAAGCTCATTAACAGTTTCTGAGTGAGCATGAATTTGACCGATCACAAGCTAGCTCCAAGCATCCTTCAATACTGTTATTTTAATAGTGAAATTTTATTTTAATTTAATATTAATATAATAGAACTAGCCGATTTTAATTTTAATTTAATATTAATATAATAGTCCCCTGTTAGTTTTAATTTAGATTTAATATTAATACTATTAAATAACAATTTTAATAGTATTTTAATAGCATTTTAATAGTAAATTCTAAAATGAACTTAAAAAGTTTTGGACACACTTTAGCGAATTGGTGAAACAACATCGTTGGCTTGAAATTGCTAGTGTAAGTTGAAAATTTAATCAGAGATCTTAGAAGCATTTTTCTCTGTAAATTCATGACCATTCTTTTTAAAATGACTTTGTCTGAACATGGTTTTAAGCATACATGTAATAGAGAGTCTGGGGGTCTGCCCCCCACTCGAGTTAGGCCAGATCCCCCGGATGGGGACCCCTCCCTCGGGACGACTTTTCTGACCCAATTCCGATTTTTCTGGCAAGTAATTTTTTTGAGCAAATTTTTGCGATTTTCTGCAATTTCAGATACAAAAATTGCCAAAATCGCCTGTAAAACAGCACTTTTTAGCTGTATTTCAGCCCAAATTAGCGGTTCTTGACGAAAAATTGCGATTTTTTACGATTTTTGAGCCTTTTTTAGTGCCCAACACAACACCCTCCCAAAATTTGGGCTCAGACCCGCCGGCCGGCGCGAGACCCACCAACCCCGTCCCCCTTCCGCAGCTGACCTGTTAAGATATTCGAAATTGCATTCGAACAGAACCTAGGCATTAAAATTTTGAAAGAAAATATTGATGCATTAGTTATAGAGACATTTTGACAGGAAAAGACTGTTACATACAGTAGGTTATTGAGTAGATTGGTCCTTTTGTCATTCATGCCTATTAGTGAGAAAAGTTCCACAGTTTCCAAGATTCGAGATTCAGAGGGCTGTCAGACACCTTCAATTTTTATCATTTTCTGAGGTAAAATTCTGATTTAAATTCTAGTATTGTAGGTAACTCCTTCATTGTCAAACAAGGTCAAACTATTAAAATGCTATTAAAATACTATTAAAAATAAATTTTAATATTCAGCCCCTCTTTGTATTTTTAATTTAATTTAATATAATAGTAGGCCCTTTATTTTAATATTAATATAGATTTAATACTATTAAAATGGCACTATTAATAATAGTTTTATTTTAATATTAATATATTAAAATAACAGTATCCTTCAAATGCTCATAACCATTCCCTTTCACCTTCTCATACTGAAAACGCTTTACAAACACCGGAAGAGCGACGAATTCGACACTCCCTTTTATAGACTGCTCTTTTCTCTGACTGTAAATGACCTTTTTGTTTGCTTGGCGCTGGGCTGTTCTTTGGCTTTCGGTAGAGCCACTGATCTGGACCAGCGATACCCTACTTTTGTGAACACATTCGAGGGAGCAGTGCTGTTCGCTGGCTACCTAGCTGATGAGACCTCCTTGCTCATAATCGCCTTCAATCGGCTGATCTTTCTCTTCAAACCTATCACTGCTGACGTGGCGAGTTTGTTTAGCTCTGTTTACCACGGGAATCTATTGGAAGCAGTATAATTTGTTTTCTTAAAACCAGTGGCCGTAAATTTCACAAATTCGGTCCTTTCAAAACTTCGTACTCGGACA
>JASANB010000596.1:0-15278 GCA_030248155.1 Sabatieria punctata | reverse complement strand
ACTTTTGTGATATTGCAGTCAAACGGACAGGTAGTCAAAGTCAAAGTTTGACTACCTTCCTTACCATAAATACTGAAGAATGACTATTGTACTGTACATGGACTCTGGTATTCTGTGTGTGTATATTTTTGTGTTTTCTATGTGCGGTCTTCTCACCTTTGTGTGTCTGTGCCCCTGTTCATTACTAGTAAAGGATTTTTCATTGGTGCCGAGACCCTCATCCACTGTCCATGATACCCGGTGCTGCACCTACAACTATTCCTACTTCTCGCCGTCGCGACTGAGCTTGAGCTCCTTCATTCTCGCCAATCGCGCCTTGATCTCATCTATCATACATCTGCGAATCGTTCACGATGTCTTCCCCTACCATCTCTCAAGATGATGAGACTCCTATTCAACAACCTTCTTTTGGTTCAAGCCCTCCTTTGGCAACAAGAGTTCCATCAACAACAACTTCAACAACAACTCGAACAACAACGAGACCAGATGCAGCAGTTTACCATCGCTCACCAACAACAATTTCAACAACAGCAACAACAACAAATTCAACTTCTGATCACTCTTCAACAGCGCCAATCTACCACGCACGCTCAACTTTACCGTCAATCTACCTCGTCGAACTACACTACCGTTTCAACCACACTTGCAATGACATCACATCCTCCAGATGGTCAGAAGAAATCACAGTATTTCATTGAGCAGTCCGGCCTCCCATGGTACAAAGTGGCTCCCACATGCTCTTGACCCCGAAGCCCGACAGCAATTTCACTCACTCCTACCGGACCAAACAACAACTCTGGAATCCGCCTTGGCTGCCTTGGAACCCTTGCTGCAACCCGAACAATCTCAAATCCAACTGGCCCTCGCGCTCCTACAACTCAAATACGACCCAGATGTCATCAAAACTACCCATCAGTTCAAAACGCAATTCGCACGCGTTGGCAGTGCAGATACTACTTGGTCGCTGTCTATCTCAACCTTCTCCGAATTGGATCAAGAAAAAGAATGGTACATTATGACATCGCCTTGCAACCACATGACATCAATTCTGTCACATCCGAAGCCATCAAATTGAGTACCACACCGAAAAAAACCGTCAACAACTCCATCGGCCAGTGTCCTCACAGTCTTCACAAAACCCTATTCATCGTCCAGCGTTGGGATGCAGTTATTGTCATCGAACCAACCACACACGTGCTAGCTGCTTTATCAATGGTTCTTACCCCACAGTCTCAAACAATGGTCCCAGACCGAATCATCAAAAGAGCGCCTACAACTACTGTGGGAAACATATTGTTTTATGTATATGTTTTAAAACATAAATATGTTTGTTTTTTGGGAAAACATATATGTTTATGTTTCTCAATATAGTCGTGCATGTCAAATATGTTTTGTATTTATATGTTTTGAGGCCAATATGCGTTTCTGGAAACATATACATATTTTTTCTATAGGAATTCATGATTTCAAGACTTTTGGTTGCTGTTTGACAGTAAACTTTTCCAAAATCTGACTTTCACTTAAACTTATTGAATCTGAGTATGCTATCTAAATTGTTGCAAACCGTTTTAAACAGGAAATTTAGAATCTCAAGTTTGAATTATCAAAAATTAAGACAAAATATAGTGAATAGGCAACTTTTACACAAATAGGTTTTATGTTTAAAAATATGTACATATTCAATTTTCAGAAACATATAACTATATGTGTTATTTATATGTTTGATTGGCGGAAAAAACATATATGTATAGTTATATTGACATGTTTTAAGTATTTCGATATTTTTCCCACCGTACCTACAACCAATCATCCTCTGGCCAGTACTCGCCGCGACCACGACCCATTTGCCGCCAAATGTGGAAAACTCGGTCACCACGCCAACCGCTGCCTCTCGTCTGCACCTTTGAACCCTCTGCGATCAACTACACGTTTTCCGAATCCTCATCCTGCTATGGCAACCGCAAACCGTCGTTCTACTGTGACCTCACCACACCTCTTCTATCTCCGCACATTACATCTCATTATCCATTGGTAACAATCTCTATCGGGCTCTCATTGACACAGGCGCTGAGGTCAACATGCTGAGCAATTCATGGTGGCTCACCAGACTTAAGACTATCGGCTGCAATCCCTTCCGCAAAGTCATACTGTTCAATCTGTGTTCAGCGATTCTCACCTCTGTGACGTGGTACACTTGCCTGTTTCATCTGACAGTCACCACTGCACTGACATATGTCTTTCATGGTGAACCCCAGAGGACAAGGCACCTGACCCGGTCATAATCACTCATGCAAGTGCAGCGCGTTTGGGTTTCATGTGGCGATCTTTTGAAATGACGGGGCATCAGGACTTTTCTTCAATGGCCCAGCCCCTTCTCTTCATGAAGTTGATGGCCTACAAAAGGAACCATCTCAAAGCTCGCTCAGTGGGAACACACGCGGACAAATCCGACGATGTGGATTCTGGCAGTCAATACCGCACTTTTTGGCTCAATTTGTGAGTATGCATCGGGACGTCCAACATGGTTCAGTTATTGCTCGTCTTGGGGTACAGTCGTTTAAGGACGGTCCTGTGTTTGTTGAAGTGAATGACCAAGGCAAGGCTCTGGCATGTGTTCAGGTGTTCAAGTTATTAAAGACGGTCTACTAGATGTTCCAATGTTTAAACATTCTCGTTCTCAGAAGGACGTTGATTCTGTTTTTGCAGAATCCATTGCCAGTAGAAATGGGGGAAGCCAGCTTCGGACACGTCCCGTGTGACCCTTTGGAATGGTCCGAGGACGATAACCGTTGGAGATGGCAATCCTCTGGTGATCTTTGTCTCAAGAATAGGAGAGTCTCAGGAAGACTGTGACGGACCTCGCCCCGTTACTGGTCGATGGTGTTGGTGTGACGGTTCTTTCGGACGGCCCTTCGAGGCGGCGGGTCGATAACTTGAAGTGGCGGTGAGAAGTTGTTCGGATGAATTGATGTGAAGGCCTCCCTTGGGTCTGTCAGGTTCGCAAGAAAGATGTCATAATGTACCATTCTTTTCTTGATCCAATTCGGGAGAAGGTTGAGATAGACAGCGACCAAAGTAGGGATTCAAACCGCCAACGCGTGCAAATTGCGTTTTGAACTGATGGGTAGTTTTGATGACATCTGGGTCGTATTTGAGTTGTAGGAGCGCGAGGGCCAGTTGGATTTGAGATTGTTCGAGTTGCAGCAAGGGTTCCAAGGCAGCCAAGGCGGATTCCAGAGTTGTTGTTTGGTCCGGTAGGAGTGAGTGGAGTTGCTGTCGGGCTTCGGGGTCAAGAGTATCTTCTCGACCACTTTATACCATGGGAGGCCGGACTGCTCAATGAAATAATTTATTTCTTCTGACCATCTGGAGGATGTGATGTCATTGCAAGTATGAGTTGAAACGGTATGTAGTTGGACGAGGTAGATTGACGGTAAGTTGAGCGTGCGTGGTAGATTGGCGCTGTTGAAGAGTGGTCAGAAGTTGAATTTGTTGTTGTTGCTGTTGTTGAAATTGTTGTTGGTGAGCGATCATAAACTGCTGCATCTGGTTTCGTTGTTGTTCGAGTTGTTGTTGAAGTTGTTGTTGATGGAACTCTTGTTGCCAAAGGAGGGCTTGTGCCAAAGAAGGTTGTTGAATAGGAGTCTCATCATCTTGAGAGATGGTAGGGGAAGACATCGTGAACGATTCGCAGATGTATGATAGATGAGATCAAGGCGCGATTGATGAGAATGAAGGAGCTCAAGCTCAGTGCGACGGCGAGAAGTAGGAATAGTTGTAGGTGCAGCACCGGGTATCATGGACAGTGGATGAGGGTCCGGCACCAATGAAAAAGTCTTTTACTAGTAATGAACAGGGGCACAGACACACAAGGTGAGAAGACCGCACATAGAAAACACAAATATACACACACAGAATACCAGAATCATGTACAGTACAATAGTCATTCTTCAGTATTTATGGTAAGGAAGGTAGTCAAACTTTGACTTTGACTACCTGTCCGTTTGACTGCAATATCACAAAAGTATTAACTATGACTTTGACTTTGACTAGTAGTCATAACAACGCTAGTCTGAGCCAAAATTTTGGGAGGGGTTGGGCACTACAAAAACGGTGAAAAATCGAAAAAATCGCGATTTTTGGGCTAAAAATCGTCAAAAATCGCTAATGTGGGCTGAAATACAGCTAAGAAGTGCTGTTTTACAGGCGATTTTGGCAATTTTTGTGTCTGAAATTGCAAAAAAATTGCAAAAATTTGCTCAACAAATTACTTGCCAGAAAATCGGAGAGGGGTCGGAAAAATCGTCTGGGGGAGTCCCCATCCGGGGGGTCTGGCCTAGTCGGGTGGGGGCAGACCCCCAGACCCCCTGTTACATGTATGCCCCCTACGTCAACGTCATTTTCTTCCCCCCCGATAAAAGGGCAGTACATACAGTACTGTCACGTTTCCTGTTAATATACTGCGCAATCAATAGAATGAATCCCTACAACCACTCTGGGAAGCATACATGTAGTTGGGGGAATGGGGATTTCCCCCCAGGCCCGATTTTTGACAAAATCCCCCAGTCGGATTCTGGGGGATTTTTTGAAACCCTATTTTGGGTTTCTAAACCTGCAAACAGGGTTCCAAAAGCCCTGATTAGGGTTTCAGAGATCCTGAACAGGGTTTGAACCCCAATTAGGGCTTTAGAAGCCCTAAATAGGGTTCCGGAACCCTATTTTGGGTTACTGAAACCCTAATTTGGGTTACTGAAACCCTAAATAGGGTTCCGGTACCCTAATTTCGGTTTCTGATACCCTAATTTGGGTTTCTGAATCCCTAAATAGGGTTCCGAACCCTAATTTGCGGTTCTAAAACCATAAATAGGGTTTCTGAGGGCCAAAATAGGGTTCCGGAACCCTAATTTGGGTTTCAAAAACTCGACAGAAGGTTCCAGAAATGCATTTTAACTGTATTATGTCGAATAAAATTAGCTTTTTTTGCACTTTTTATATAAAAAATTGGGTTTTTCATGTTTTAAAGCAAAAATATGGTTTTTAACGGTATTTTTTGCACTTCAGACAGAATTTTTACCCGATTTTTAGTCCTCAAAACCCTGTTTTGAGCCCAGAAAAAGGTCGCTGAAAACCCCCTTTGGGCATAGCCCTGAAACCCTATTTTGGATCAGAAAATCCCCCCAGCCGAAAACCCAGCTACATGTATGCTGGGAAGTTTTTATGTATGGAGAAACCTTTGAAAGAATGTGCATAAGTCGAAAATGATGTAATTGAAGTACCCAAACATTCCCCAAAAAAGCGACGCCGCTTTTGCTAACCCTCTCCCCTCCTGGTGCGTCATCTATTGTCTCATTTCAACCGACCCCCTCCCCCCTCTGGAACGATGTCGTTTATGGACGGCCCCATAGTTCCAGTCATTTTATGATTTTTTCGTTGTGAAACTCCACAAAATGCTCACTCTCTCATCCACCCACTCTCAAAATATTACCATGGTGCGGAATCGCTTTGCACATCCACCTCTGGTAGTTTGCCTTTGCCAGTTAGAGTAAGGCTTCTTGTAACCCCTTTTACCCATACAGTATGTCCCTAGTTGTCTTCCCTTACTCATTGGCTTACTCAGGATTTTGCAAAAGGAAGTATTAAGAGCTGGTCCACGGAAAAATCTAAGATTGACGCGAAGACCTATGTACAGCTCATTTTTCAAAATCACCGCACAGGTGTGAAACTTTCAGCGGTTGTAGACGTTGAAAAGAGATGAAAAGGTTTGCCATCCGATTTTCTTTAGCTGCATTCGAACCCAAGTTATGGACCCTCGAAAATCGGGATTTTGGCACTCTCCCAGTGGCACCATCCTAACTTTGAACGGCTGCCGTTTACTGTTCTGTGGACCAAATTTTATCAGTTATGGCTCGTTAGAAAGACCATCTCAAGTAGTTTCAAGCGCTTCTGTCAGATTTTCTGATTGGTTGATCTGATCTTGTGCAATTCGCCGTAAACTTTAACAGGCCATATCTTAAAATTGAACATGGTATCTCAAAAAGTGACTATCATATTCGGAATCGCCGTTCTTTTGTGCGTCTAACGGTACTAACGGTTTTTGGGTGTTCGACCACCCTACCTTCAACTGATCGTTTCACTGTCAGATTGCAATTCTATATAAAAATGGCCGGTACTGTTAGATGCACAAAAGAACGGAGATTCCGAATATGATAGTCACTTTTTGAGATACCATGTTCAAGTTTGAGATATGGCCTGTTAAAGTTTAGGGCCGATTGCACCAGATCAATCCAATCTTTTGAAAAACTGGCAGAATCCTTAGAAACTACTTGAAATGGCCTTTCTAACGAGCCATAACTGATAACATTTGGTGAACAGACTAGTGAACGGCAGCCGTTCAAAGTTTAGTGGGTGACCGAAAAGCGCAAAAAACCCCGATTTTTGAGTGTTCCACCACCCTACATTCAACTGATCGTTTGACTGTCAGATTGCAATTCTATGTAAAAATGGCTGGTACTGTTAGATGCACAAAAGAACGGAGATTCCGAATATGATAGTCACTTTTTGAGATACCATGTTCAAGTTTGAGATATGGCCTGTTAAAGTTTAGGGCCGATTGCACCAGATCAATCCAATCTTTTGAAAAACTGGCAGAATCCCTAGAAACTACTTGAAATGGCCTTTCTAACGAGCCATAACTGATAACATTTGGTGAACAGTCTAGTGAACGGCATCCGTTCAATGTTTGTTGGGTGACCTAAAATCGCAAAAAAAACCCGATTTTTGAGTGTTCCACCACCCTACATTCAACTGATCGTTTGACTGTCAGATTGCTATTATATGTAATCTTGGATGGTACTGTTAGATGCACAAAAGAATGGAGATTCCGAATATGATAGTCACTTTTTTGAGATACCATGTTCAAGTTTGAGATATGGCCTGTTAAAGTTTAGGGCCGATTGCACCAGATCAATCCAATATTTTGAAAAACTGGCAGAATCCCTAGAAACTACTTGAAATGGCCTTTCTAACGGGCCATAACCGACAACATTTTGTCTACAGACTAGTGAACGGCAGCCGTTCAAAATTTGGTGGGTGACCGAAAAGCGCAAAAAAACCCGGATTTTTTAGTGTCTGACCACCCTACTTTGAACTGATCGTTTGACTGTCAGATTGCAACTCCATATAAATATGGTTGGTACATACCGTTTGACGCACAAGAGAACGGAGATTCCGAATATGATAGTCACTTTTTGAGATACTGGTGTATTGGCAGCTGGTGTGTTGCCCACCAGTAGTTTGTAGAGGGCCAATGAGTGGCGGCTATGGCAGAGAGAAGTCGGACCAGTAGATGAATAATCTTTACCGGCGCACAACAGTAAATAATACAGCGCCTAGGCAATCGTAATAACCACACATAGGTACGATAGCAGACTGACACACTATAGCGCCGGCAGGCGCTTCCAGTTTACAACGCAGACGTGCACAGTTCCTGTTTTGCTAACTCGTATTATGTGTATCAGTGCCGTATCTGTTAATGCTAACCGAGCGTCAATTATATTAGTTACATTATCGTGATGGTAGCTGAGCGCTAATAAAAGTGTATCGCAGAATCCTATTGCTGTCAAGCGCCTATCCGAGTAGGATCTCCGCGCCAATAGCCTTCCGCGCTGCACCCACGTCACTGCTCCGACCCGCCACTGACCAGCATAAGACGGTTTACTACTTTTTGCTGCTCGCCACAACCGGACAGAACTGTTGTTTGCGTCAACACTTTTCCGGTGCACATTTTGGCTCTGCCCAGTGCAGTGGTCCATTCGCCCGGTCTTTCTACTTGCGTAGGACTGTGCGACTAATCAACACTACTTCTCTCTTTCTACAGCACCGTGCTGTTGGCCCGGTGCCATCTACAACGTCTTTCCACTACTCTCACCCGGCTGATTTTATCGCCCAGCACTTCAACTCTATTTTCGTCTCTGCCGTGCAATTGTAGTACACTACAATTGACCGGCCTATCTACTCACCTCTGCCGCTCTCTCCTACTGTGATCGTGCCATCTACACGGCTATTCACCATTACAAAACGGGCGCAGTGCAGGCGCAATCACAGATAAGAGCAGTATTCTAATTGTGCGCCTGCTAACAGCATGTAGTACACCTACGCTATACACTACAGTGTATGGCCGACATAGCAACCACCCCTCCTCCTATTGAGCGAAGAGTGCTAGGGCAGTCAAGGAGTGTAGCGTTCTGGAGGACGCCCTTTGTTCTGACGTTGAGAGCGCCACACTGGTCCTTCTCGATTGATGCCCATGGGTTGAGCGGCCTGTGGCTGAATGGTAGCAGCTGGAGGAGTGACTAGGTCATGGAATATGTCAGCAGGTTCTTGAGGTGGCTCCTCAAACACTCAACACATTCTTCATGCATTTCACAACTGTCCATCTGACAGCTTGTACATCCAGTCCCCCAGCACTTGCACAACTGTGAGTGGCTTGGACCATGGACTTCAGCCCTTGGGTGTGTGAGGTCTTCTGACTCGCACCTTTTGACCCACTCTGTAGAGACCATGTCTGTCGATTGGAGAATGTTGTAGCACATCTTGTAGATCGCCAGGAGGACCTCTTTCCTCCCTCCTTTTTTGAGCCCAAACAATCTGGAATGGCAAATGAGCAGGGCGACCCAAGAAAAGCTCGCTAGCTCGAAAAGAAATTCTCTGAGGAAATAGGTCTAGATGTGACCCAGGAAAGTGACTGACTGTGTTGCAATGACACATTTGTCCATGTTCAGCCTGAGATTGACTTCATCCAGATGCTGAAGAACTGCCTGTAAATTGGCATCGTGTTCCTTTCTGGTCACACCATAGATGAGGATGTCATCAATGTAGGCGTCACAATTTGGCAACCCAGCAAGTGTCTGCGAGACAAGTTGCTGGAAAACTGCGGTGGAATCCTTCAGGCCCATTGGGAGCTTGCAGTATGCGTACATCCCCTTTGGTGTGATGGTAGTAGTGAGCAAGCTGCTCTCCTCATCTAGATCAACGTTGTAGTAGCCCTTGCGAAGGTCCAACTTGGAATACCACTTTGCCTTGCACAGCTTCGTGTACAGATCCCGAATGTTTGGCAAAGGGTAGCGCACAGGTTCCACAACCTGATTCAGCTTGGAGAGATCTGTGGTGATTCGCACTCCCCATTGGGTTTGTCCACAGTCACCAGTTGGTGTATTGGCAGCTGGTGTGTTGCCCACCAGTAGTTTGTGGATCGCCAATGAGTGGCGGCTATGGCGGAGAGAAGTCGGACCAGTAAATGAATAATCTTTACAGGCGCACAACAATAAATAATACAGCGCCTAGGCAATCGTAATAACCACACGTAGGCAGGCACGATAGCAGACTGACACACTATAGCGCCGGCAGGCGCTTCCAGTTTACAACGCAGGCGCAATCACAGATAAGAGCAATATTCTAATTGTGCGCCTGCTAACGGCATGTATTACACCTACGCTATACGCTACAGTGTATGGCCGACATATCAGATACCATGTTCAATTTTAAGATATGGCCTGTTAAAGTTTACGGCGAATTGCACAACTGGCAGAAGCGCTTGAAACTACTTGAGATGGTCTTTCTAACGAGCCATAACTGATAAAATTTGGTCCACAGACTAGTAAACGGCAGCCGTTCAAAGTCAGGGTGGTGCCACAGGGGAGAGTGCCAAAATCCCGATTTTCGATGGTCCATAACTTGGGTTCAAATGCAGCTAGAGAAAATCGGATGGCAAACTTTTTCATTTCTTTTCATGGTCTTCAATCGCTGAAAGTTTTACATCTGTAGCATGATTTTGAAAAATCAGCTGTACATACCAATCTTTGATTTTTTCGTGGACCGGCTCTTAAATTTTAGATCTCTGGTTGAGCCACGGCCCAATCAGGGCGAGTAAATTTTAACAAAATTAGCTTGAAAAACGCTTTTGAAAGCATTCTCAGTTAACAGAAATTAGAAGGTATTGTAGTTGAAGAGCCCTGGTTGGGTAACGGCCCAAGCAGGGGAAGAAAATTTTGAAAAATTAGCCTTCTTACACGCTTTTTTAATGAACAAATCGGTCGTAAACTAGCATTTGATGCCTTCCGTTTGTACCTGATACCTATACCTGTTTCAGTCCAAAAATACCCGAAATCAGGTAGGTACAGTTCGAAAGTACCCGATCAGGTATCACGTAGGTATCAGGTGGGTATTGCAAATCTGTACAGGTACAGGTATACTTGATCCACAGGAGCGCTGACTCACTCCTCTCACCCACCTGTGGTCGTCTCTGAGGCCGGCCGTCTTATCAGCGAATGAGGAGTTGGGCTCGCCTCAAAGCCCATCAATACAGCCCCCGGAGCGCACGGGCGCAGGTCTGCTCCCATACATCGCTCCACCTTGCAGTGCCAGTCTTGTCTATTACTCACTGCATAGGTGGTAGCGTGGGGCGTCTTAGGCTCTGTTGTCTGTTGACCGTCAAGCGCTTCCGGAATTCCACTTCAAGCGCTTCCGCTTCGCTTTTTTCAGAATTTTAGGGTACTTCAATTACATTATTTTCGATTTATGCACATTCTATCAAACGTTTCTGCATACAGAAAAGCTTCCCAGAGTGGTTGTAGGGATACCTTCTATTGATTGCACAGTATGGTAATAAGAAAACGTGACAGTACTGCATGTACTGCCCTTTTATCGGGGGGGGGGGTAAACTGAAGACGACGTCGCCGGAGGGGAGGGGGTCCCCAAGAAACGACGCAAGGCGATTTTGGGGGAGGGGGGTCCGAAAAATCGGGATTTTCGAACGACATCGTTTATGGACGGCCTCTTAGAGTAGAAAAAACTCTTCTTTCGAACAAATTATTGAAATATTGACAGATTCCATGGAACGTTGAAATTTGTGGAAATCAGTAGAATCAACTGCTAATTTCGTTAATAAAATGAAAATGCAACTCCTTCTGACTGATTTACCAGAATTCCAATTACCAATTCCAATGTACCCGGGTTATTTGGATGTCCTTTTTTGTTAGTCAAAATCCCAAATGCCAATTAATGTACCCAAGTACTGTATTTAGCACTCTCCAGTAGTTTTTTTGACAGATCCTGTACAAACAACAGTGGTACATCTGTTTTAGGGTGTCCTCGTTTTTCTCTAAAAAATGCCAGAGTCCATGTCCAGAGTTTCCAACATGGCACCATACCTCCAGGTGTGGTAGCACAGGTTCAATGCAGAGGCAACGCAAAGATGGTGGGCAGCTCTCGTGTGTACTGCACAATTGACAACACATGGAGTCCAAGACCTACATGCCGTGAGTTTAATATATTAATATTAAAATAAAACCATTATTAATAGTGCCATTTTAATAGTAATAAATTTATATTAACATTAAAATATACAGCCTACTATCATATTAAATTAAATTAATAATACGCAGTGGAGCTGAATATTAAAATTTATTTTTAATAGTATTTAACATGCATTTCGCGAGAAAGTCAGCTTACGGGGGCAAGGGGGGTTCATCTCACCGACCCGGCTAAAATTTTATGAGCATAAACTAGACCACGAACGATGACGATCGGCGCATATTAGAAGAAAAACACCTCCGTAGAGTACTGTTTCCCAGCAAGTTAATAACAAACGCAAGTTAATTTATTTTTGGTCGAAGTCGGGTAGCAAATAGCAAATTCCTAGCAAGTTCATTTTGGGCAAAGCGCCGCCTAGCAAATAAATAGCTAGTTTATTTCGGATTGAGGGAGTGAGGAATTTGCTAGGAATTTGTTAGCAATTTACTAGAAATTTACTGGGCTCAGACATATTCATCCGTTATCCCTATCTTTTCGCTCTTGGACTCTAGAACTGAACAATAGCTCAAGAATGTCGCAAGATTTTGGTTACTACATGCGCTAGTTAAGCAACAGCTACAGTATTGCAGAGTTTCACTAATAGAGATATAGTCATAGTTTCTAGAAATTACTCATTCTGAAAAGCCAGAATTGCGTAAAAAGTCATACCATTAGAGATTCTGAACATTGTGCATCACACAAAGGAGCACCAACCTATCATAGCAGCTAAGCTTATGCTGAATTTGTTTATCACATTTTTTGCTGAATGAGTAAATATAGTAGATGCAAATGGCAGTTCGACAAGCCAGCGCAAGAATCCAAAACAGTTTGCATGGCTACTGTTGCAAAGCACAAGGAGAAACATCTGAAATACCAATGATGGAAAACAAATTTGACAGATTTATGAGATGAGATTATTGAGCTGATCAGGCCAAATGAATAGCATTTGAAGCAGTAGCATGCTGTTTGCAATAGCTGCTATTATTATTCAAACAAATGTACTGTATGAAATGAACTGGTTCAAAATTACGTATACCATAGTCACAGAAATGAAATAACAACAGTTCATACATGGGCCAGAAAAATCCGGAGGGAGGTATGGAGACCTCGGGGGGGGGGGGGGGGTCCCCCGAAAAAAGGCCAAAAAACGCCTATTTTTCCATAAATATGTAGGGGGGTGGGGAAGGTATGGTCAGCCGAGGGGGAGGGGTATACCCCCTTACCCCCCCGGCCCATGTATGCAACAGATTAACTTTTCTGACAAAATGCCAGATACCTGCATTTTGTGAATGCCTAAACCTGATACCTGATTGTGTTTTCGAAGTACCTGTACCTGTTCTATAATCAGGTACTTTCTCAACCAACACCTGACCACAGTAGCTAAATAATTCATGAGATTTAGGCCAGCGCGGCAAGTTTTGACTGAATAAACTAGAAGTATGTAATAAAACTGTGCCAAAAATCGCTAAATTAAAAGGCAAAACAACAGCAATCATATATGTACCAGAAAAATCCGTAGGGGGGCTTGGAGGTCATCTCAGGAATCAGTCCCAAAAACTTCCAAAAATCACCTATTTTGCCTTTAAAAAGAAAAAAATCGGTGAGGGGGAATGACCGACTGAGGGGGGAATGTATACCCGCCGCCTGGCCCATTTATGACAGCAATAATATATGTATACAGTCATGTCTCGTTAATCCGGATATTCGCCTTCCGGACAAGATTAGGCCAGGTCCCAATTTTCCCCCATGTTATATGACTCGTTAATCCGGATCCGGATTCGTTAATCCGGACAGAAGATTGGGGTCCCAACTTCGAAATTTGTATGGTAAAGTGATTCGTTAATCCGGATTTGGTTAATTTGGACAAAATCCATGCGCAATTTTTCAATTCAGGTGTGAATTTTCGATTGAATATTGCTTTTCGTTGAGTCAGAATGTAGTTATTTTGCCTTTTTATAAGCTATAATCAGCTGAAATTAGTTTTTGGGTTTTAATTAGGAGGTACAGCTGCAGAATCTGATATGCAACTATCAAAAAGCTGTCATTTAGGCCTTTGACCCGAGAAACAGTGTTTTAGCTTTGATTCGTTAATCCGGAAATTCGCTAATCCGGACAAAATTGGCCGGTCCCAACTTGTCCGGATTAACGAGACATGACTGTATTAGGTTTCTAAGAAATCTTGAAAACCACCGCGCTACTAGGCTAGGCGTTGGTTAACACTGCATTACTGTACATACATTTAAAAGAAGGGGTACCATGCTTTTTTTGCTTAGGATGGTGTATTGGTGGTACAGGTGCCGAGAGTAACCAGTTCGTCAGCACTGTGTTTAGTCTTTAGTGTGCTTCAGTAGTATACCCCGGCTGGCTGGCGGGGCAGTGACGTCACGGACGTCTCTGCCTCTCCAGCCGCCTCGAGATAAGCCGCGCCCGCTAGAGACTCCGCCCCTTATGACTCAGCCCCGCCCCAAGCGGTAGATTAGAATAGTAACGGCTATGTATTTCGGCCAGATATTAGCTGAGTGACGCAACCAGCCACTAAACTTCTGCCACTCAAACTCTGCAGCTTTTTTGCTTTTATACGTACGTTTTTAAACAACTTGCTACTGCTTTTTGCTCATCGCTAAACCGTGCCAGCCCTGGCGGATATGTTGTGAAAACGGCAAAGTTGAGTGCCAGCTGCAGGCGAGCTTGATTTTTTTGCTTCTAGAGATAAGCGGCGGCCGACTGAACTGTTTGTAAACACTCACCAATCCCTATTGCGGTTTTATTAACACCAACACAAAGAGGTCGCAGTGGGCCGCCGATATTTTAAAACACGTTCCTCCCCCCAAGTTGAGCCTTCCGTTTAAAAAAAACTGAATTTGTACTTTTTGGCGCGAAATTCAAACTTTCAGAATTGGAAACTTTGGTCAATACTTTTGGGGGTCAACTAATAAATAAATTAGTGTGTTGTTTAGTTGTTCTCTGGTTTTTCTAATCCGCCATGGCTGTTTGAGTCAGATTTGTTCATAATCAAAACGTAAAATAATAAGTACAATAGCTAAAAATAAACGTGAAAATAATAAAAATAATTGAAAAGGAAATACAAAAATAAGAAATACAAGAAGAAACATGTTTAGAATCGGCGCCCAGATATCAGAGAACATTATCTGCCAGAGCATTGGCTGCCAATTCGTGAAAAACCTGAGAATTTAGAGATTCAAATTCCCGACCCTAGGATTAACAAAATCACACAAAGATTATCGATCTTTTGTCGATCTTCTCGATCTTTTACAGAGATTTCACCGGTATTGCGCTATTTCCCTATAGTTTGGGCCGCTGTACATATCGCTGGAGTACATGTTGACTATATCGTAGCCAGATAACACCAAGATTACTGAAATCGCACTGAGGATTGCCAAGGCTTGAGTTTAAAAACTGAATTTGTACTTTTTGGCGCGAAATTCAAACTTTCAGAATTGGAAACTTTGGTGAATACTTTTGGGGGCCAACTAATAAATAAATTAGTGTGTTGTAGTATTGTTCTCTGGTTTTTCTAATCCGCCATGGCTTTTGAGTCAGATTTGTTATAATCAATAAGTAAAATAATAAGTACAATAGCTAAAAATAAACGTGAAAATAATTAATAATTAAAAAGAACTTATAAAAATAAACAAATACAAGAAGAAACAGGTTTAGAATCGACGCTCCAGTCAAGAGTGAACATTATCTGCCAGAGGATTGGGCGCCAATTCGTGAAAAACCCTGAGGATTTCGAGATTCAAATTCCCGACCCTAAGGATTCACAAAATCTCACAAAGATTATCGATCTTCTGTCGATCTTCTCGATCTTTTACAGAGATTTCACTGGTATTGCGCTATTTCCCTATAGTTTGGGCAGCTGTATATATCGATGGCGTACATGTTGGCAAATCTCAGTGTAATCTTGG
>JASANB010000595.1:0-15069 GCA_030248155.1 Sabatieria punctata | reverse complement strand
TATTAGAGGCGCTAAGGACTTCAAATAAAAACCTATTTAAGGTTTGTCACCATTTTTTACTGACCTCACTATGTTTTGTAATATTTTATGATCTGCTTTTTATTTTGTAGTTCATAAAAGCCAAAACAGTGATTTTTGGATGTATGGTGGGTTGACTGACACCCCCTTTTTGGCAAAGGTACGTAGGAAGTGATGTTGCTCAAAAATCCTGGAAACCTTTAGATTATGCACTGATTTATAGTAATAATGAACTAACTGTAAATTTCCCCCAGACTGCCATTTTATGCGTTTCTAAAAGGCAATAATATAAAATTTTCTCGCCTGGTTGGACAGCAGGCTAACCAGGTGTCTCTAAGCTTTTACATGGACATTTTACTAAGTCCTGAGTAGTGACTCTTTTAACAGCAAAATTACAATAATTTTCAAAAAATTGAAAAAAATAATTGAAAAAATTGCATAATTTAAATTTTCCGAGGTTCCATAATTTAATTGAAAATATAATTGTAATTGAAAATAATGGAAAACTATTTCAATTAATTTAATTTAATTTAATTGAAATTAAAAATTGAGCCCATAATTTAATTGTAATTGAATTGAAATTCAAATTCCATAATTTTACATCACTAGCTAAATGCGTGGTGTGGTTTGATTGGGTGCAGAGCGTGGTAGCGGTTCAAAGAAAATTCCGCACGTGGAGACGCATAACTAGCGACCAGAGTGAAGGATTAATTTTAAATTTTAACTCTAAAAATTTGAAGTGTTAAGACATTTGTATGTAAAATTTTAATAAAATCGATCTGACTGGAAAAAAGTTGTGGTTACATGAAACCGGGAATAGATAAATGGCCCACCCTGTATAATAGTTGATTCAAAACAACAGCTGATAATTTGTGGTTCAAACAACGCAAGTTATACTTATTAAACAACAACATTTCTGGGTGGGGCCGTGGCTCAACCAGAGATCTAAGAATTTAATACTTACTTTTGCAAAATCCTGAGCAAGCCAATAAGTAAGGGGAAGACAAATAGGGACATATTGTACAGGTAAAAAGGGTTTACGAGAAGCCTTACTCTAAGTGGCAAAGATAAACCACCAGTGATGTACAATGTATGTGCAAAGCGATTCCGCACTCTGGTGATATTTTGAGAGTGGGTTTTTAGCATTTTGTGCAGTTAAATAGCGAAAAATATCCTAAAATGACTGGAACTATTCTAATTTTATGTTCAAATACGTTAAAAATCACGTTTTCTCATCTGTGACTGATATCCGGCATATCCGGCAGGTAATATCCGGATCCGGTACCGGATCCGGATATGGCCATATCCGGCCGGATCCGGATCCGGATCCGGATATCCGGTCGGGCCCTAGATCTGACCAGAGAGTGACTCTTAATGAATCTGACTGGGTTAGTCGTTTACATTATTTTCCTTTAAGTATAGCGCAGCGCAGCGCAGCAGAACTAAAAATTGTACCAAATTTTACACAAGTAGGCACCGATTGAAAGGTTTCAGCCAACAACCAACCGACATTCGGACGTTCTTTCAAGTTGTCGAAAACGACGAGTCTAAGCATCAAACTCAAATGTGTTTTGGCAGTCAGCCTCAGCATGTAGCATTTTTCAAGTACGTTGAAGACTTCTTCCTTAAATATCCACCTGACATTCCAAAATTTGCGTCATGCATCATGGAATGTTCAGTCATTATGACATCAACAAAATAGAAAGGGTCCATGAAGATTACTTACCTATCAAGAATGAAGAAAATCGATCATTTGGTAGACACCATGTTAGTTGTGAAATTCATCCATCAGCTTATGGGATCAAGTCCCAGCTCAGAGAACTTGTGCATAGGCAGGGATTGAACGCCATTGGTGCACTTGTCTGACCTTTGAAGATCAGCCAATCAGCGAGCCTATGGCAGTTTCATTGGTTCATGGGGTGGTCAAAGTAATCAATGACCTAGTGACCAATGAGCACCACCTGCACCTGTGTGCGCCGTTACATTTGCATAAGATCGAGTCAGTCAAAAAACTGAGGAGCGACAATAGTTTGCTCAAAGTACAAGAAAGCAAAAGATGCCAATCGATTTGTACCTGACTTAACAGGCAATGTTAAGCATGACTTTGCACTGTACCAAAAGTTCAGAACCACGCCTGGAGATGCCTTTTATGAGGCTACAGTACTGTTAGCTACGAATGCAGTCAGAATTAGTTACTGTGGATATGGGAGCAATATCAATGCTTATGGTGACTTGCCGAACTGTGTGATTGATAAAGACGTTATCCTGGCCCCATACTGTGTGTCGTGACAAAGTTTGAAAACAGTTTACTTGTATTTCAATTTCAAAATATGTTTTGATAATAAATTTGACTGACAACCAATTGATTGACAATGTGGCAAATTTTGATCCGTTGTGATCAGTTTTTCGCAGTAGAGACAAATTTTGATTCGTACACAATGGTCTACTAATTGTTGAGGGCTTATTATTGATTTTCTCCTTCTGTTCTGAATATTCTCCAGCAGGAGAAAACAGAATCCAATAAGTCCACTGATAATAAGCATACACAGAGGTCCAATAAAAGAGGAAAATTTCATAGAATCAGCCTTGATTCTGGTTGACTGGCATTGCGATTGAGCAACTTTGATCACTAGTCTTTCATACTTTCCTAGCAGATTATCTATCGCCTGCCTATGCCTGGTTATGGTTAAGTCAAACGCAGTTTTAAGCGGCCAATTTTTGCGGAAAAGATAGCCTAACCGATAGTTGGGTAGCAAGGGACTTCTGAACACTTGAATGTCTTTACAGGTGTGCTCCAGAAAGTGTTGTTCCAAGAAGTTCATGTAAGTTATGTGCGCGTATTTACCGGTGGCCACTAGCCGGTCAACTTCTCTGTATTCGGTAAATACAACAGTTGGTGGATTGGCTTTGCTGACCTTAGTCAGTCGTCTGCCCAATTCGTTCTCAGAGCCAATTAGGTCTTTTTCAGCAAGAAACCAGGTTTTGGCAGAGTTAGAGAGAAGGGCGAGACGACCTTCCTCCAAAGCTTCCACCACTGTCCAGATGTTAGGGTAGATTTTTCTTCGAGGCAAATGCATCAATACACCGACCAGCAGATTGCGATAGAGCCCCATACCGACTGTCATCAATGTACCCATGATGAAGAGATAAATTCGGAGTCCAGTCAGTTTCCTATACTTTTGCAATGGGTTGATTCTTCTAGTAAGGCCGAAAACTGAGTAGTATGGAACTGCGAGTGCTAACAGAAAGAATAGCCACGTTGATAAACTGAATGTGTCCACGATAGAGAGCATGCTAGCCGCTACATCAGTTCTGTTTGATTTTATGACTTCCAGAGCCACCTGCAGTATGGTGTGTCAAGCGAACAGCATACATGTACTAGGGGATTTAGTGGTTCACCCCTTAGCTATAAAGGCCAAACCCCCTCACCCTGACACAAAAATGCAAGTACTAACAAAGTAGCTGCATTACTAACAAACTAACTTAGAAATCAGTTATTTTTAGCCTAAAATCCGCTTACAAAGCCTTTGGTAACCGAATTTTGCGTTTTCGCTGCTGATACTAGGAGAAATCGGTGTGTTTACAGCCCTTTCTGTCATCTTTTACTTGTTTTCAGCTCTTGAGCAGCTTAACATAGAGACTAGCCCTCTTAGTGAATAAAAAAACACTTCCTGATGCTTTGGAGGTTCATACTCTTGACCTCCTCCTGAAGGAAGCGCTTTACCACCTTCCCCAAACCGGCCCAGACCTGTTACATATACTGTATGTAATGATGGTACCTAACCTGAGCATCCAAAATCGGACTGCTGATCTCAAACTCTTGCTGCAGACCTGGAGTTTGCCATGCTAAATCGCTGAACAAATCCAAGCTGCCATTCTTTAAATTAATCATCAATTCTTCTTTTTCTGACCACATATTGATTGGTACTAGCCTATAGGTCAGGTACATGCGACTCAGAATTAAATGAAGGATTTCTTGGGCGTGTCCTGGGATTGGACAGGATTCAGAGACTCTGAGCTTGGTGCAGTTTGGAATGTACTTTGATGGCAGAAACCCGACTTGCAAAGGGGAATCCATTTAGAGTCTGTCAGCTAAAGACCAGTGTTTGATCTAATTTTGAAATGGACTTTAATCGTTTCAGGTTTCGACAGGAGCACCATTTGCCAAAGTAGACAATTCCGCCAGATACGTTTACAAAATAAAAAAAGGATCGATTTGGACTAATTCATTTAAAAGTCAGACAATACTCCACTCCATTGGCTATGTCAGTTAGAGAAGCTATGGCTATGTAACCTTTTACGACTACAAAGGTGGAGCCACTTTCAGCCATATGTGGCTATGTAGCCATACTTGGCTATGCTTTCGGAAAGATATACAAAAAACAGTCAGGCATTTAACCCCGTTTATTGTACCAACACCATATAGGGTACCAGCACCTAGACTGGTGGCACCTTATATGGTACTGCCACGTTCAGGGCCTGTGTGGATACGGTGGTACCATATAAGGATCCGGTACCATATTTGTGCCGGTACCATATGTGGTACCCCTACCTTGGCATTGGTACCTGTACCGGTACCATATATGGTACCACCACATTCAGATTTCGCGCCATATATAGTTGTTGTTTTTGTTGTTGCTGTTATATTCAGACTCTTGACTTGGTCTCAAGCAGGGCTGTTTGTTTTCCGGAAAAAAACTCAAGCCGGTTTTTTTCCGGTTTTTTTCCTGTTTTTTTCCGGTTTTTTTCCAAAAGTTATTTTCCGAGATGACAGAAAAAAATTTTAATAATCGCTTTTTATTGCAGAATTCAACGAAATAGCGTGAGTCTTATTACAAAATGCACTAATTTCATGTTTTAGAGTAGTAATTTGATTTTAAAACACCAAAAATACAATAATAAAAGTTGCATGAAAATGGTACCAATATTTTTTTGCGAAAAACAGCTAAGTTATGCCATGGAAATGCTTGTAAGGCTTCTATTAACGTAAATGCAAAGCATTGGAAGCGAATTTAACCAGTTATTGTGCCTATTTCCTTTAAAAACTTACTTGAGTTTTTTTCCGCATTTTAGTTTTTTTCCGAGGCCCTAGGAAAAAAACCGGTTTTTTTCCGGAAAAAAACGAAAAAAACCGAGGAAAAAAACCGACCCAACAGCCCTGGTCTCAAGCATTTCTTCAACTGAATTCCAAGCACTACTCACAAAAACTGCCTTGATATAACTATTGACACAGAATGTTTTCAGATGAAATAATTTGAATTGAACATATATCTGTAGTAGGGGATTGTGCTGCTGCCGAGTAGAACTCAATTTTTTAAAAAAGTGGACTGAGGCATTTCTTCGGCTGAACGCTTCAACTGCTAAAATCCATACATGTAACAGTGGGTCTGGGGGGTCTGCCCCAAACCCGACTTAGGCCAGACCCCCCGGATGGGGACCCCCAAGACGATCTCGCCGATCCCCCTCCGATTTTCTGGCAAGTAAATTTTTGAGCAAATTTTTTCAATATTTTTTCAATTTTTTGCAATTTCAGACAAAAAATTGCCAAAATCGCCTGCAAAACAGCAGTTTTTAGCTGTACTATGTTTTAGCCTAAATTAGCGATTTTTAGCCTCCTCTTTGGCGGATGACCTGTTATATGTCTGCCTCCCTGAGACGATTTTTCCGCCCCCCCCCCCCTCCGGTTTTCTAGCAAAGTAATAATTTTTTAGCAAATTTTTGCGATTTTTTCAATTTCAGACACAAATATTGACAAAATCGCCTGTAAAACAACATTTTCAGATGCATTTCAGCAGCCCAAAATAGCAAATTCTTGACGATTTTTAGCCGGAAAAGTGCGATTTTTTTGCGATTTTTGAACGTTTTCAGTGCCGAACCCCCTCCCTATATTTGAGCTCGACCCCGGGCCGTCGCCAGACCCCCAACCCCCTCCCCCTTCGACGGATGACCTGTTAAACCTGACCTGACCTGTATGCTAAAATCAGCTGTAAAACAGCACTTTTTAGCTATATTTGAACCCAAATTAGCGTTTTTTTTTGCGATTTTTGAGCGGTTTTTAGTGCCCAACCCCCTCTCTAGAATTTGGGCTCAGATCCCCCGGCCGGCGCCAGACCCACCCCCAACCCCTCTCCCCCATCGGCTGATGACCTGTTATGTATGCAGCGAGCGATGTGAGCCATAAAAGGATTGAGCTAGTTTATGGCTTAGTCTCTCTGACTGTACATGTATGTAGGCATTCCTAAAGATTTGCCTGCCGTATAGCTTCCGTTATGCATTCCAGAAATGATACATATGTATGTCACACTTGTCAATTACCTTACAAGAGATTAATTGCAAGTTAGACTTTCTAGTACAGAACTATGTAAACCTTTTCATTTTATATATATACATCTTTTGATTGTTTAACTTGTTTCTTTTCTCAATAAGTTAGAACATACATATACCCGAACCTTCATTCAGCACGTACTGTACAGTGTGCATAGTAAAGCTAAGCAAAAATTGCTTCGAAAGGCACTAAAACAACGTTCCAATCTGAAACATACGCACAACAAAAATTGATAAGGCCTCTCAGAAAGTTCAATAGAACAATCAGTGTGTAGTCAATTTGTCCTCAGAAAACCTGAGGTCTTCGGCGGGCGCACATAACCGGGGACAAGAACACCGGTCCTGCCAGCACCGGCTGAGCAATCAGTTCCGGCGGTTTAGGCACCTGTGAGGACGGTGACAAATTACAGATTCCACACCGTCGGTTCCAGCCGACGCTAGGCAGACCCTTTTCCTTTTTAAGAAAGGACACCGGCTGAACCTCAGAAATGAGTTTAGAGTTAAGATCCTCCGTATAGAACAGCTCGATCCAAATGCTGTTGCCAGCCAATTGGAAGTAAACGCCGTATTCGGGACTGAACGCCAAAAGACTGTTGTTGCAGATGTCCAATTGAAGTAGAAATTGCTTACAGAACCGGTCCATAAGTGAATCTTTAAGGCAGGACACCAGTGTAATGTAGTGGGGCGAACAACTGGCGGTGAGGCAGTAAAAATCGGCGAAATAGAGATTGTGCAGCTTTGGGTTGAGCAGGGTTTGGGCCGCGACAAGCAAACGCTTATCTCCAAAAGGGGAACCGGTTGGCAATTGGCCGTTGAAACAGGTTTTGGATGAAAAGAACAGACCTTTGACGGGAGCTAAATCATTACAGTATACGTACTGTACATACGTAGATTAAAAATGACACATCCATTTTGACTTCACTCAAACGTTTCTTCTTCGGTCAGTTCTTTGTCGATTTGGCTGAAGTTTTAGGATATTATTATCAAGATAACAAAGAATCTGGAATCAGAGCGGTTTGTAGTCGACATAGATTTTACCAGAGGAAGCTCGACAGATGAACAAACATGACATAAACTTAGTTCCACGTCAGAGAAACCTTCCCCAATCTTTCTCAGAAATCGAAAATTCTCAAATCGTTATTTTACCGGTCTTACGAAATTTAGGTAATATTTACAAATTCGTCAATTCCAGTGTCCTTTCTTCAGCTACAAATAGGTTGCGCAGTCACTATGTTCTGCCCAAGACATTATCAATCGTTCTTACAAGCTTCAAACGTTTACTCGAAAAATTAGATATGCATAGACCGCCCTGATAATTAGTTTGCTGTCCACAGAACCAGCAACAGTTGAAATTTTCGCGCCAAACTTACTGAAAAAGGTCATACATACGGTATTTTTAATAAATCCTGAAAATTTGAGCCAAATAACTGACTGAGAACAAAACGTTTGAGTGAAAGCCAAAAATCGATGGCACATTTTTATCTACGCTGTGTAATCTGTTATCTTTTTTGAGTCATTGTACTTTCAGCATAAACTACCGATTTGCAATAACTAACAATAAATAAAGTTTGTTAAACAGCTTTATGAAAACAGTTTAACAAGCTAGTTGTTAGCAATTTGTTTCGAAAAAATCGTTGCAACTTTGGAATGCCGTCGATCTTGTTTACAAATAAATCAGGATTTCTAAAACTATTTGATTAATCAATTTAAAGGTGAAGAACGTTCTGCTATTTTTCGGCAAAAACTAGACTTTCAAACGAATAATAAACGAAAATTTTGCAAAGAAGCCCTACTAACCTTGATTAAGCGGCGCGTGTTTATGTCCACTCGAATCTTTTCCATATTTAGTCATTTTGCCCGACTGCATCACTTGACGAACGTACTGCTCGGGCTTGCACCGGTAGAAGAACTCAAACGGATTCAGCGGAAACATCAGATTTCTGCATTTCCGCTCCTCTTCGGCCATTTCCAGAGCTCTCACTAACAGAAGTTCCAGTTCCACCTTGGAGTGCACTAAAATTGCACCGATTAACTACGTCCAATAAATATAAAAATATATAACGTACTGTTCGATTAGCTCGTCGCATGCGGTGAGCGGGGTGTCTCGATAGCGCAAACACTCTATTCAGCCGGGCAGAAATAATCGAACGTGTAGTTGGCCGTGCGCCCAGCCCGGCCGGGCTAAATTTCACAACATAACACAGTGATTCACTGGTGGCCGCAGCAGACAGCCGCTCTGGCCCAGACAACCTACCTGCTTTTTTGCTCCTCTCCGCTCAATTCATCACCCATTTCATACCACCCAACTGCGCTGCGCACATGGGGATTGATGTCATTTACCCCCATCAATACTGTAAGACTACAAAGGCGTTAGTCCCATGGCACTGCCACCTTTTAGCACGACGCTCTACCTCGTGATTTAGGATTTCGTCGACTGCCATCCACTACCGTACAGTGCTGTTTTTAGTGCCCCCTAACCGCCTCTATCCCCGAGACAGTTTGGGGACCTTACGGGAAACTATACTGTAAAGCAAGCACCAACAACCGGGCTGAGTAATAAGGGGCCGTCCATAAACTACGACGTTCAAAAATTCAAAATTTTGCACCCCCACCCCCCTCCGACGTTTACCGACGTTTTCATCATCACCCCCCATAAAAATTACGACGTTTGGGAGGACCCCCCCCCGAAATAATATTTTCGAATTTTCGTTCAAAATCTAAAACTGCTTTTCTGACTGCGTAATCACAAATGAATAATAGAAAAATTTATGCCTGTGCACATACGTATTTACTAGTTAGTTTCACCAATCTTTCAAAAAATTTATTTAACTTTCAGTTAAAAAAGAGTCATTCAAATCGGTTGAGTTTTGCGGTTGCCACAGTAAAAAATCTGCTGGGTTGTTTTAATCACTCTTGTTCATTGCCAAAATCAGTGTTTCAAATTTGAGGGCAAATACCTCGAGAACCTACAAGCAGAGCATCTTAACGAAAACTCTACCAATCGATAATTTATTTATCTTTCATTCAAAAAAGGATTCATTCGAATCAGTTGAGATTTGCGGTTGCTACAGCAAAAAATCTGCTGGGTTGTTTTTTTGGCGGACCCTGTAGATATCTATAGAAGATTTTTTGTCATTTTTGTTTGTTTTTTTGTTCTCAAAAGCAATTTTACTGCTTAAAATTGTGATTTTTAGCGTTTGTTTGTTTGTTTGTTTTTGAGTTCCACTGTCCTTTCGGACAGCTCAGGACACCCCTGGCTCTTTTCAGAGCCCTTCAATGGGGTAGCCCTGTCTACAAACAACCCTCCCCTTGCTGCCATTAGGTGCAACGGCAGCGCCGGTTCGGTTCCTATTTACCTACTGGCCATCACCTGCTTTCGGCTTTTAATAGCGTCACTATTAATTAAAACGTGCCATCATTCTCAGGCGTTAGATTGTTGAAAACTTGAATACCTTCCCCTTAGCGAACACCCCTGGCAGGCAAACCCATACCTAACCCAAGCCGGACCTGCTACATGTCTGCACTAACCACGTTCGAACGTTCTCTGATTAAATAGCTAAAAATGGCATGCTTCTTAGCTAATACCAAGCCAGAGATTGTCAGCGGATTAGCAGAGAGCCAGAGAATTTATTGGAAAACATGCGTTCTTATTACCTGCGAAAGACGGACTCAATTTGTACTTGGCGTAATTAGGTTTTGGCCTTCGGGAATGGTTTACCGAAAGAAAGTAATAAAACAGTCAAAATTAATGTCAACATGATAGAATAGAACGTTAACGGAATTGGGTACAACGTTTGTAAAGGAAAGTTCCTTTTTTACGTGTAGTGCGTACATACAGTACATGTTGTTATTTCTGTAAAGGTGTCAGTTTGAAAGGAAAAGCACGAAACGTTCAATCGTATGTATAGGTGACTGTTGAAAGTTTTATCAGGGTGCATTTCAAATGCCGACAAGCGTGCATTAAATCAAGTTAGCCTCATCACATTCAGTATGCAGCGGACAGGCGCTGTTATTAACTCTGACGCTAATGAACTAATGTTTGTGTCTAGTGGAGCCTCCAATCCAATTAAGTATAAAACTTGGTAATTAGACTGAACAGCATGCCATCGCTTGATGAACTGCTCAAGCCAAGAATCGATATCAACGGCCAACTTTCCAGAGACTCCATTGCCATTACAAACCAAGCCCTTGCTCTCTGCCTATTAACTCGTACTCGTTCTTTTGTTACTAACTATAGAAGTGCCAACACTATCAGAAACCCCAATACCCGATAGCCAACTTGCGCAGCTGGGCAGAAAATTGTATTTCGGTGAATAGGTACGTTCTGTATCAATAGATATTTTTATTTTAGATACTGTAAAATAAAGTAAACTAATAGTATAACTAAGCTAAGTAGCGATCGGTCCGGGCTGGCCTCTGGGTGGGGAAAGGGTTGGGGTTCCGTCAAAACTGTGTTCAGCGGGAGTTTCGCCCAGGGAAGAGGTCAGGGACCTACAACAACACCGATTTGTCTAAAATACCAACAGCGGAAACGCCAAATTCGGATACGAAACGCCTTTTAAGCGGACTTTAAACTAAAAATAGTGATTTTCATGTGTGTTAACCCGTGTAAACCCTGTCTGTATTCCACGGGAATCTATCGGCAACCCGGTAATTATCGGAAGTTTTCCTGAAAATCAAGTAGCTACCGTAAGACCGACTGAAAATTAAACAAATTCACGTCCCTTGCAAAAAGTTGCCGAAAATTTTGTACTCGGACGGCACCGCCCCACACCGCAATTACCGATTTAGATTTATGCTTGTGCTTTAATAGTTTGAAGCTCAGATTAAGAATCAGGATTTAATTTAAGCATCACTTTATCTCTAGCTTAGCTTTAGACCTTAAGTCAATCAGATCAGCCACCCTACCAAGGGGGGCAAGTGGTCTCGTATGATTCACCAGAGGGCAGCTTCGTCGCGTCAGTTAGCCTTTACTTACATCCCGGTCGGACAGTAAATTGCGATGCTACCGTATCTCCTCAAAATATTCGTGTCGAAAACCGTAAACGATTTAAACAAACAGGGCTTCCGATATATTCCCCTATAGTACAATGCATGGTTTTAAACCCGTCACTAACTTTTCACGTTTTTGTGCAGTTCACTGTAAATTTGGCTAAATCTTTCGCGTTTCACTGCTCTCAAGCTCCCATTTCACATAGATGTAACTCTGACCCCTTTCCAGCCCAACATCTAGCAGAATGTCATCTGTCGTGGTGTCCGGGTTCGAAGACAACGACCCGAAGTACCGCTGCTGCTGCTGCCACCACCGCACCTGCGCTCTAGTGGTGGGCTTTCTCTGCGCCATAATAGGCGGTCTCAGCCTCATCGGGGCGGTCTGGCGCATCGGGGAGCCGCTCGAAATCGGCGTTCGTCTCTCCGAATTTCTCATCGGCGCCATGCTGTTCCTGTCCGGAGTGTGTTTGATCATCGGAATCCGGAAGGAACGACCGGCCCTCCTTCTGCCCTTTTTGATCCTGTCAGCAGTGGAAATCGTTGTGGCATTCGTTCGCCAGATCTACATGCTGATCAGGGCCTACAACAACCCGGTTCTGTATCAGAAAGCGTGTTTGGATATGAAGGTCGACCCTTACACCGATCAATGCAAGACTACCTACTTTGTGGGCACACTGGTGGGCATGGCGTTGTCGTTTGCGTTGATCATCTGGATCATGTACAAGGTCTATCGCGCTTATCTCTACCTCAAAGATAAGCAGGCGGCGCCGGCTAGTGTTGGCTACCAGATGGGAGCGCAGGTGCCGCAACAAGCTATGTATGCTTGAGAGAGAAGCAACTCGTTTCTGTCTGTCAGCTGTTTAGCTTTGGTTTGTGAGTGCAGTGCAGTCATGGTATAGTACAGTACAGTACAGTACAGTACAGTACAGTACAGTACAGTACAGTACAGTACAGTACAGTACGGTACGGTACGGTACGGTACGGTACGGTACGGTACGGTACGGTACGGTTCGGTACGGTACGGTTCGGTACGGTACGGTATTCAAACGCAAGCTCTAGAATGTATTTTGTGTCAGCACCATAAATGGTCTGGACTTGAGTAGGAAAGCTCAAGTTTTACTGTGTTGAAAAATCTGCGTATACACTACACTGTACGTAGTTTCAAATTTGGCGCGCGTTTTCTGCACTCCCTCCAAGTGCTAGAAAATTACTGTATGTATTCTTGCCAGTGCAGTTGTGCGTTTCGCTGCAGTATCTGTTGTGGTCGTTGTTGCAGTATACGCGTAGTGTATTATGTATATTGCCTGCCTTAACTGTTTTGCTTAAAGTTCGCAGTGTCAACGTGTTGCAGTCTGCTCATTGTCAGTTTATACAGGTGTTTGCACTTGTTTCCGCATACAAGTACGGTATTTTGTGTCTTCTTCTTCTTCTTCTCTTGTTACCTTATGTTTGTATGTACCGTCGTGGTTAGGTTTTGTATACACTCTTTGTGTATTGTATGATCATTTAGACCTGTTATGAGAAAGTACAGTTTTCTTTTCATTTAGGCAGCTTTAGTCTTGTCATATAAAAAATCTCTGTTCTGTGGCCTTTATTTATTCTTCTAAAGTACTGTTTACTTCTTAGTATGGATGGGCAATGCAGGTCCGTGCTGCGCGGATTAGAAAATACAAAAAAACGGCAAAAAATGGTCCCAAAACGATTTTCGCAACTTCAAGCGCAAATTCTTTTTTTGTGTTGGGATAGGGGAAGTGATGTATTTGATATGTTTGGCGTTGAGTGTGTAGTTGCGCCAGCTAGCAAATACACACCACTTGTTGTATAGACAACCGCGATAGGCTACCGTAACCATGTACACGCCAGACATTGTATCGTAGCGCCGTGTGATTAGTTTGCCCGCTCGCCCTTTGTTCTCTAGAACATTCTCACTCTCTCCGTCTGACTACCTGGCGAGCGGTCGTGTCTTTATTCTCCTGTTTATTTAATTGTCTGTTGGAGGTAAAAGTTGTTCGCGGCCCAGCAACTACTACAAGACCCAGCAGACGACCAATATATTAACTGGCGACCAACGGTGGCATTCGACGATCGCGGAAGAAAGAAAAAAGAAGACTTTCGACGCCTACTGCCGACCCGGCGGTAGCGAAAAAGAAGAGTTTCTACACCTACCGCCAACCCGGTGGTAGCTACCAACGAAGCTTTTCTACTGCTACTACCAGCCCGGTGGTAGCGAAAAAGACGATTTCCGAGGTAGGACGATTTCGCGATTTCGCAAGGACGACGTCTTCTACCTACTACCTCCCGGTGGTAGCTACAGTCAGCTTGCCTGCGACTCCCTGCTATCGATGACGGTGATAGTGTACCACCCGGTACATATCGCCGCCTAGCACTACGCTGTTCCTACTCACGACCGCCCAGGGCCGTGAGTCATCGCTGCTTTCTACGTTCCAGTGCGTCGACCTGCCTACTTCGTTCCTGCCGGAGGAGGAGACGACTAGCGTTGTCAAGTAAATTAGTTGAGGAATTTACTTGCTTTTTAATTTACTTGCACCTCCACAAAATAATTTACTTACTTTTTAATTTACTTGCCCCAGTTTACCAACAATTTAATTTGATTTTAATTTACTTTCAACTTTTAATTAAATTCTAATTTACTTTTCCATACAAAAAGTTATGGAAAAGACCCTAAAATGATTGAATATGTGAGTACCGATTTCCGCTAAACTGCAAACACTATGAAATCTAACTCCATCGTTTTGTTAACCTCTTCAAATAGTGTCATCGTGTTCTCGGCAAAACGCAGTTGTTCGTTCAATGCCCTTTAATTACTTTTTTCTAGGGACAGCAGATACCATACAACTCTTAATTTGCCAAACCAGAAACAGTACAGGAACAGCAGACGAAAAGCTAATAGATACCTAATGCTCTTATTCAATGACAAGTTTCATGTTTATGAAACAAGCGTGCTTTCACGTATCGGTGGTTACTCGAAACTATAGTTGTTTGACTGTACTGTACATACATTAGTGCAGGATTTGAAGCGACATTTTTGAGAAACAAGTTTTGACAGTTGAGAAACCAGCAAATCACCAGTTTTCGTTTCTGCAACCAACACGTACATACATACAGTAAGGTGTATAGGTATCTGTTCTCCTGACCAATCACTACATTGTATGAAGAGGGAAATCCGTTGGTTTGTTTATAACTAAATTAAGGGGCGAAAATGTCTATTCTCATGTTTTACAGACTTTTGGTGAAATGTCTCGCTAGTTCAGTTCAGTTCCTAATGCTACTCGCCAAGAATATGATTTCAAATTTCCTGTTTTGTTTGGTTGGACAGGTCAAGAATAGATCAGGAATATCACAAAATTTCAGAACGAAACTATGAGTTGCATGGTATCTGCAGCACAGTAGATGAGTTTCCAACAGGGAGAGCATATGTGGTGCAGTCAAACAGATAGACAGAAAGAGCACAGAATAACAGCAAGTAGCTTGCGAGAGCCGACAACAACCGCAGATCGAATGGTCAGTGAAGCAAATTAGAAGTAAAATAGAAGTAAATTAAAAGTAAAATTTTCGGCCTTTTCAATCTAATTTAATTTACTTTTTACTTGCTTCGTCATTTTTCTCAGAGATTTAATTTTATTTTAATTTACTTGCCATTTAATTTACTCTTCGTAAGTAAATTATTTTCGAATTTAATTTGATTTTAATTTTAATTTACTTGACAACGGTAGA
>JASANB010000593.1:0-43782 GCA_030248155.1 Sabatieria punctata | reverse complement strand
TCTTAACATAGCTATAACTCGCATGTGGCCCTTTATGGGTTCTTTACTGGTCTGTCCGGTGTATATGTGCGTTTGTAATAAACTTTTTAACGCTGTTTTTATGCAGCAATTACTAAATTTTCCCTGAGCAGACACGAAATTCCCTCACCTTTTCTGACATGTACATAAGAACCGTGTTTTAAGCTAAAAATTAATGATTTCTGCTGAGAATTCTATTAATTAGTAATTGTATCTTCGGGTCGCAGGGGTCCCTAAACTGTCTTTGAGGGCAAGGGCGAATGAAGCGGTTGGTCTCTCTAGCTAGGGGCTAATCCCCAAACCCTAGCACCATACATAAAGATGTAACAGGCCATCCGCCGATGGGGAAAGTAATTGGTGGTCTGGCGCCTGCCGGGTATTAAAAAACGCTCAAAAATAGGAAAAAAATGGCAATTTTGGATTAAAAAAAGTAAAAAATCGCTAATTTAGCTTAAAATACGTTAAAAAATACTGTTTTACAGGCGATTTTAGCGCATGAAATTCCAAAAAATGAAAAAAATTGTTTAAAAAATTAATTGTCCGAAAATCGAAGGGGGGATCGGAAAAGTTGTCTCGGGGAGGGGGTCTGGCCGGGTCAAAGTCGGGTGGGGCTGATCAGCGTGTTCCCAGTTCCGACTTTTTGTAATAACATTTACTATCTTTTATACAGACAGAACACTGGTAAAATATACAAGAATAGCTACGTAACAATACTAAATGCTTAGCCTTAGGTTCATACTTAGGTTCATGCTTAGGCTTAGGTTCATGCTTAAGCGCTGTTTATACTCCTACTGAAGACACATTACTGCAGTAGTTTTTCGCCAGTCTCTGCCTCTTTTTTACAGGCTGGCGAATATACGCCAACCTTAACCTGAATCACATACACTACTGCAGTAGTCTTGTCTTGAATAAACTTTGTTTGTTTGTTTGTTTGAGCAGAATAGAAAACAGCCGCGCCGGCTCCCGGTGTAAAAATAAAGCCAACGAAAAAAAGAAATAATTCTATTTTTCACACGGGAGCTATACGAGGAAATGATGGATTTAGCTCAGAAAGGCACTAGAATGGCAGCAGAAAACATTTTTAGCGTCATGTGCACACCCAGAACCCGTCAACAACCATTCAACACCAGAAACGTAGGCAGGCTCAACCGTTTTGGTAGTGATCGACGAAGATACGGACGAAATCAACCGGACAGAAGCTTTTGCAACATCTGACAACACCTATCTGTCTTATTTTATTAATAAACTTGGAGTGGAACTCAAGTTTTGCCTAAAAATAACGGACCGACTGCCGTCGGGAGTGAAAAGTTGCTGTATTCTGTTGAAAAATGTCTGCTGATCGGACTAAAAACAAAAAAAATGTTCTGCCGGTGCCCAGAAACCCACTTCATACCTCAAATGCTTTTGAAAGTGCAAAAAACCGCACCTAAATGCGCCTCTCCGGCGACCTACTGCAGTAGGAAATAGAAAATTTTCTATTTGCTACTGCAGTAGCTTTTCCTACTGCAGTAGCTACTGCAGTAGCGCGGCGGCGCGGGCGCGGGTGTTTATACTCCTACCGAAGACTACTGAAGGAGTCGGCCAACCTACTGCAGTAGCTCCTACTGCAGTAGCTACTGCAGTAGGAGTATAAACAGCGCTTTAGGCTTAGGTTCATGCTTAGGCTTAGGTTTATACTTAGGCTTAGGTTCATGCTTAGGCTTAGGTTCAGGCTTAGGCTTAGGTTCATGCCTAGACTTAGGTTCATGCTTAGGCTTAGGTCCATGCCTAGACTTAGGTTCATGCTTAGGCTTAGGTTCATGCTTAGGCTTAGGTTTATACTTAGGCTTAGGTTCATGCTTAAGCTTAGGTTCAGGCTTAGGCTTAGGTTCATGCCTAGACTTAGGTTCATGCGATTTTGGCAATTTTTGTGTGTGAAATTGTAAAAAATTGCAAAAATTTGCTCAAAAATTTACTTGCCGGAAAAATCAGAGGGGGGGTCGGTGAAATCGTCTCGAGGTCCCCATCCGGGGGGTCTGGCCTAAGTCGGGTGGGGGGAACAGGTCATCCGCCGATGGGGGGAGGGGGGTTGGGGGGTCTGGCGCCGGCCGGGGGGGGTCTGAGCCAAAATTTTGGCGGAGGGGGGTGGCGGTGGGCACTAAAAAACGCTCAAAAATCGAGAAAAATCGCAATTTTTGGCCTAAAAATCGCTAATTTGGGCTGAAATACAGCTGAAAAGTGCTGTTTTGCAGGCGATTTTGGCAATTTTTGTGTGTGAAAGTGTAAAAAATTGCAAAAATTTGCTCGAAAATTTACTTGCCAGAAAAATCGGAGGGGGGGGGTCGGTGAAATCGTCTCGGGGGGGGGGGGGGGGTAAAAAATGGGCCGGGGGGGTCCGGGGGGGTGTCCACCCCCCAACTTAGGCTCGACCCCCCCACCCACCCACCCAAAATGGCGTGCAGCCGACCCCACCCACCCTGTGCAGTGGTTGTGGAAATAATGGTGCAGGCCAGCTTTACTACACCAAAAAACTGCACATAACAAACACAAATTTCAAAACAAATTCGACTCTGGCAGCTTTTGTAATGACATGAATTTGTCCAAATTGCTGATTTGTGTCATATACGGTCATAAAATAGTGTGAAATGTTATTTTTGTTCATATAATGGCAGAAAATTGTACCAAAACAACCTAGAAAGCGTTCGCAGGCATTTTTTGGTTTTGACCCCCCCCACTGGGCTTCGACCCCCCCCCCCCGGCGGAAAATTTTGACGGAACACCCACCCCCCAAATTGAAAATTTTGACCCCCCACCCCATTTTTCCGGCCCATGTATGGGGGGTCCCCATCCGGGGGGGGTCTGGCCTAAGTCGGGTGGGGGGCAGACCCCCCCAGACCCCCCTGTTACATGTATGCCCCTGTTACATGTATGCCAGTAAGTACTTGAACTTGGTCACTGCACGATATTTAACAGGTCAAAATATTGTTGCAGGTGTATATTATTATTTGTTGATTATGAATGTATGGTATGATGATTGGGTTTTCCGCTAGTTTAGTTGCCTTTGTTTTGTTGACGTGTAGCTAAATCGTGGACCCGGTGCCGCTTTCGTTTTGCTGGAAAACGCTCAAGAGGGCCTGTTTTTCAGAACAAAACCCCCCTAGACACGCATCAGCATAAGCTACGCACCGAGGAAGCCCTGTTTTCCAAACCAAAAAGCAGCACCGGATCCGCCATCTAGCGGATCGTCCATTTTTGACGCCTTACCGAACTTTTGCTGATCAGTTGCCATCAGATCAGACAGACTTTGGCAAAGCCACCTGTGCCACTTTCTCAGTCGCCTTAATCCATCAGCCGCCCACCTTGCTGCCTGTAGCCTACTACTACTACTACTACTACTAGCTTCTTCACTCTCCCTTAAGCATTGACTCACTCACTCCCACCTTCGCGTTTTTTCTTTCTTTTCCGATTTCAAAATATAGGTGGCCGATTCCCCCCATCTGCCAACCACTCTCACTTTCAGTTCAGCGCTTGGTTTTTAAGCTTAGAGTTAGGTTCAAGATAAAGGTTTGACTTTGATAACGTTTTCCTGCAGAATTTAGCATAGAATTCTAGCTAGAACTCACATCTATTAGGCAAAACAAAAAGCCCGAAGAGCTTCACTCAGTAACTCTTAAACTAAGGAGAGTCGTTTTGCAATTTTTATGGTCTCTGAGCGCTTACAAATTTTACCGACCGTAAGCTGCTCTAATGCAAGTTAGCATTACCGGGTCTTGAACTGTGATTAATGCGCAATAACTTTTCCTTTCTAGCGTTTATGTTTTTGGTAAGATTTCATGCTATCGTTTTTCTGTTTTGACGTTTTAGTGTCAATCAGACCAATTCGTAAGCTGCTCTCTGGGAGCGTTCAGGTAAAACATTTTCAGCATAAATAGATGCACTACATCGTCTTCTGCTTAGCGCATATATGGTTTTGGTACGAAAACTGTTAGCATGCCTATACAAAAATTCTTTCGGTGATCAAGCGAAAAAGCAGAAAATTTCTTCAGTAAATGAAGCCAATTTTCTATAAACCAGTATCTCCAAGAAATAAATAAAGCTAATGAGAATTATTCCTGCCAAAAGCTTGATCAGTTAATCACAAAAGTTCGACGATATACACTGCTTCTATAAAATTTTTGCGACGTTTCTATTTTTTTCAACGATTAACAGTCGGGTGGGGTGAATGGGCTGAGAGACTTTTAAAATTTGGTAATATGGAATCAGACCCCGAGAAGCACTCTATTTATTATAACTTACCAACCCGACAGTCAAACTCACGCATACATGTCGCTCGATTTTTCTGTGGGGCCCTTCTTCAAATCCCAAATAGGGTTTTTGGGACCAAGTCCAATCTGGGTTTTCTGACCATTTTTCAGGTCCAAAGATGGGTTTTGCTGACCTTTTCTTTGGGGTAAAAGTAGGTTTTGTCCACCACGGCGCTTAGAAATTCTAGGTTTGAAGTATCTTGAGGAACGTAGGATAATTAGGGACTTAATTATGGTCTACAGGTTAATTAGTGGATTGGTTGGATGTGCCGTCTAAATATTTTTTCGAATTTGTGAGAGATCAAGGCACTAGAGGACAGCGTTAAGATATTTGTTCGTTCTGTTTGTCTTGAAGCGAGAAAAGCGTTCTTTGCTCAAACAATTGTTAACATCTGGAACAGTTTGCCTGAGGAAGTTGTAACTACTAGGTCGGTTCGGTAAATCAATTTCTATCTAAATTGTCAACGGTTGAACTAGTTGGATTTTTGATGGGTAGGGCAATAGAAGCCGGTCAAACCGCTCAAGCCTGCCCCTTCATTTAGCTAGTTTGCTGTTGTATTGCTGGATCAATTACTAATAAAGATTCATCCATTCAAAGAAACCTTTTTTGGGATTATGGGGCGAAAAATAATTTTAAACCCCGATTTTGACCGAAAACGGGTCAAAACCCTGTTTTTCCATTAAAAATGCCTTAAAAACTCTGTTCCAGTTGAAGAAAGTGCCTAAAAACCCAATATTGAGGCAATAAATGCAACAAGAACCTGTTTTGAATATGAGTTTCAGCGATAAAATTCAGTTTGAAATGTTGTATACGTTCTCGATTTTTGCCGATCAAATACACACACAAAACTACACATTTTAAGCACTGTTTGTGTATGGTAATGTGTATCGGAATTTTCAATGTGTTTGTATGTATATACACAATCAAAAAACAATGTGTATTTTTGTGTATAGTAATGTGTGTATACACAAACAACAGTACTGAATAGGCCTTCTCTGTTTTCTTGTAACTGTTGTATGGCGCGCATTTTGGGTCACGTGACGATTCCTTTGTCTTGGTAGACGGGCTGATCTTTGTCTGCGCTGTAAACGCGATGGGTGAGTAATGAGCGAGCCGGCTAAGTTTCTCCATTTTTAGTGAGTGTAAGATTTTTTGTTCTTCCTGGTCTGTTCATTTATTGCTATAAAATTGCATTCTTCCATCTCAACTTCGTCCTGCTATGCTAGACAACTAAGAATGGATGAGATTTTATTAGCGAAACCAGATTTGACCCAGAAAGTTCCTAGAAAGCATTATCTGATGCCCGAATCAACTGACCATGCTTTGTCATACAACCAATCTGAGTTTATCGCTCAGTGCCCTAAACTAAAGTGGTATCATTCCGCGCTGCAGAGCCGGTGACATTGGTCTGCGGACCAGAACAGACGTCTTGGAAGTCAGTGGTAGGTTAGGTCCACTTTGTTGTAACCGAATCATTTCGGGCTGCAAATGATGGTAGACTGTTTTGTGGCGCTGTACTGATGTATTTTCAGTCTGCAGGGGATGGACATTGGGTAAAAGTGGGTTAGAAGGATGGTAGGGAGTGAAGTTCGGTCTACTGAATGGTAGCCGAGGCTCCAAACGCCTTTTTTGGTTAATTTGGTTAGGTAGTACTGATGGTCTTCTGTGCTCGTGCTGCCTAAAGTTGGTTCTTAAAAGTTTCCTATGCGGATGAGGCTCAGAGTTTGTTCTATGGACCAATATCGATGTCTTTCCGTGAGGCCCGAGCTGCTGATTCGTTCTTCCAACTGATGACGAACCTCTCAAGTGGCTCACGGGCACATTGCTGGTCCTGTAACGGGGTGGCCAGGCATTCCTCCAATGACGTGGGGACAATGACATCCCATGTTGCCGGTTAAAGTGACCCATAGCAATGTTGTGATGATGGCAACGCAGTACCCAGACATTCCTTCTATGGTGTGGGGACAACGGCATGTTGGACCCTCTATTAAAGTGACGAATGGGCATCCTGTGAAGTCTGTGGTGTGGCGGCTGGACATTCAATCTGCGATGCGGTAACAATCCATTCCTCCCATTAAAGTGACCCATAGCAATGTTGTGATGATGGCAACGCAGTACCCAGGCATTCCTTCTATGGTGTGGGGACAACGGCATGCTAGGCCTTCTACTATTGTGTGGGGACAATGGCATGCTGGGCCCTCTATTAAAGTGACGAATGGGCATTCTGTGAAGTCTGTGGTGTCGCGGCTGGACATTCAATCTGCGATGCGGTAACAATCCATGCCTCCGATTGAAGTGACCCATAGCAACGTTGTGATGATGGCAACGCAGTACCCAGACATTCCTTCTATGGTGTGGGGACAACGGCATGTTGGACCCTCTATTAAAGTGACGAATGGGCATCCTGTGAAGTCTGTGGTGTGGCGGCTGGACATTCAATCTGCGATGCGGTAACAATCCATTCCTCCCATTAAAGTGACCCATAGCAATGTTGTGATGATGGCAACGCAGTACCCAGACATTCCTTCTATGGTGTGGGGACAACGGCATGTTGGGCCCTCTATTAAAGTGACGAATGGGCATCCTGTGAAGTCTGTGGTGTGGCGGCTGGACATTCAATCTGCGATGGGGTAAGAACGGCATGTTGGGCCCTCTATTAAAGTGACGAATGGGCATCCTGTGAGGCCTGTGGTGTGGCGGCTGGACATTCAATCTGCGATGGGGTAACAACGGCATGCTGGGCCCTCTATTAAAGTGACGAATGGGCATCCTGTGAGGCCTGTGGTGTGGCGGCTGGACATTCAATCTGCGATGGGGTAACAACGGCATGTTGGGCCCTCTATTAAAGTGACGAATGGGCATCCTGTGAAGCCTGTGGTGTGGCGGCTGGACATTCAATCTATGATGGGGTAACAATTTAAATCCGTGCCTCCGATTAAAGTGACCCATAGCAATGTTGTGATGATGGCAACGCAGTACCCAGACATTCCTTCTATGGTGTGGGGACAATGGCATGCTGTGCCCTCTATTAAAGTGACGAATGGGCATCCTGTGAAGCCTGTGGTGTGGTGGGTGGACATTCATTCTGCGATGGGTTAACAAATTCAATCTATGCCTCCGATTAAAGTGACCCATAGCAATGTTGTGGTGATGGCAACGCAGTACCCAGGCATTCCTTCTATGGTGTGGGGACAACGGCATGCTAGGCCCTCTATTATTGTGTGGGGAAAATGGCATGCTGGGCCCTCTATTAAAGTGACGAATGGGCATCCTGTGAAACCTGTGGTGTGGCGGCTGGACATTCAATCTACGATGGGGTAACAACGGCATGCTAGGTCGTCTACTATGGTGTGGGAGCAATGGCATGCTGGGCCCTCTATTAAAGTGGCGAATAGGCATCCTGTGAAGCTTGTGGCGTGGCGGTTGGACATTCAATCTACGATGGGGTAACAACGGCATGCTAGGTCGTCTACTATGGTGTGGGAACAATGGCATGCTGGGCCCTCTATTAAAGTGGCGAATAGGCATCCTGTGAAGCTTGTGGTGTGGCGGTTGGACATTCAATCTGTGATGGGGTAACAATTTAAATCCATGCCTCCGATTAAAGTGACCCATAGCAATGTTGTGATGATGGCAACGCAGTACCCAGACATTCCTTCTATGGTGTGGGGACAATGGCATTCTGTGCCCTCTATTAAAGTGACGAATGGGCATCCTGTGAAGCCTGTGGTGTGGTGGGTGGACATTCATTCTGCGATTGGGTAACAAATTCAATCTATGCTTCCGATTAAAGTGACCCATAGCAATGTTGTGGTGATGGCAACGCAGTACCCAGGCATTCCTTCTATGGTGTGGGGACAACGGCATGCTAGGCCCTCTATTATTGTGTGGGGAAAATGGCATGCTGGGCCCTCTATTAAAGTGACGAATGGGCATCCTGTGAAGCCTGTGGTGTGGCGGCTGGACATTCAATCTGTGATGGGGTAACAATGGCATGCTAGGTCGTCTACTATGGGGTGGGAATAATGGCATGCTGGGCCCTCTATTAAAGTGACGAATAGGCATCCTGTGAAGTCTGTGGTGTGGCGGCTGGACATTCAATCTGCGATGCGGTAACAATCTATGCCTCCGATTAAAGTGACCCATGGCGATGTCATGGTGATGGCAACGCAGTACCCAGACATTTCTTCTTCTGTGTGGACCCAATGATATGCCAGGCTGCCGATTAAGGTGACCGTGGGCAATGTTGTGGTGTCCACAATGCAGTATCCAGGGATTCTTTCTGCCATGTGGGTGCAATGGTATTTGAGGATGCCGATTAAAGTGACCCATGGCATTGTGGTGGTGCCTGCAATGCAGTACCCAGACATTCCTTCTACCATCTTGAGATAATGACAAGCCAGGCCTTCTATTGAGGTGACCCAAGGCCATGTTGCAATTAAAGTCACGCAGTGCCATGTTGTGGTGGTGTCTGCAGCACAGTAGCCAGGCATTTCTTCTATCTTGTGGAGATAGTGGCATGCCAGCCCTCCCATTAAAATTAAAGTGACCCAGGGCAATGTTGTTGACTCTGTGATGCAATGGCCTAAGAGTCTTTCCACCATGTGATGTTGCTTGAGACAGTGATGTTAAGTGACCATGAGCCACGTTGTTGTCTCTGTCATCAGATCTGATGTCATCCCTTCCATCATCTGTGATTGATGATGTTCCAGACTGTGATGTCAAGTGACCACGAGCCACATTGTTGTCTCTGTCATCAGATATGATGTCATGCCTTCCATCATCTGTGATTGATGATGTTCCAGACTGTGATATCAAGTGACCATGAGCCACGTTCTTGTCTCTGTCATCAGATATGATGTCATCCATTCCATCATCTGTGATTGATGAAGTTCCAGACTGTGATGTAATGTAACCATGGGCCGCGTTGTTGTCTCTGTTGTCTGATAGGCTGTCCACTGCTCCATCATCTGCAATTGATGATGTTCTAGACTGTGAATGATAGCTACCACTGGCCATATCGTTGTGCCTGTCATCTGATGGGACGTCATCCCATCCATCATCTGTTATTGATGATGTTCTATACTGTGAATGAAAGCGACCACCAGCCATGTTGTTGTCTCTGTAATCTGATGGGCCATCATCCCATCCATCATGTCTGACTGATGATGATCCAGACTGAGATGTAAAGTGACCATTGGCCATGTTGTGGTCCCTGTCATCTGATGGTCTGTCATTCCATCCACCACGTGTTCTTGATGATTCTGCAGACTGTGAATGAAAGTGGCCAATGCCTGTGTTGTGGTCCCTGTGATGTGTTGGCCTGCTCTTCCTTCCACCATGGCCAATTGTTGTGATGTGATGTGACGAATGGCCTGTGGTAATGTGGTAATGATGTGTGGTGTGATGCGATGCGAAGTGATGAATGTCCTTATGAATGTCATGCGATGGCCTGCTCTTCCTTCCACCATGTGCACTAGGTAACCGCAATCGTGAACCAACATGAGTATGAGCCAAGTTATGGTGTTGGTGACGTGATCGACTGGTGTGCTTTCCACTAAGCGGTTCTGATGATTTATGAAACCGCAAACCAAAATGACTTCCAACCGTGTTATGGTCTCTGTGACGTGACGGTGGCCTGGCCTTCCTTCCACCATGCGCATGAGCCCACGAACGAAAGGGACGGACAGCCATATGATGGTATGGTCTGGCGTTTCTTCCAGTGCGTGGTAAAGTTGATGTTGCAGTCTGTGAACCAGAGTGACTGATAGCAACGTTGCCATGGCTTTTCTGCAATTGTTTGTTGCTTGTTCTATCATGCGTTAATGATGTCTTTTCAGGTGTTTCAGTGGGCGCATGACCTTGTTGCTTGACCCGAATCTTGGGTTTGATGGGAAGTGACGATTCTTTAGGCATCGATTTTCCTAGTTGAGGATGAGTACGTCCCACTACCATGTTTTTCTTCTCCTGATGTGCTGCTAGACCACAGATAAACCAAAGAAAGGCAGCGACGGCTACTGTCTGCTTCATCCTGAGCAGCATCAGAATGTCAGGAATTCTTCAGTTTATATGTAGTGTTAGTGAACAAAGCCTGAACAGGGTTGTTGTGCTGCTTCAACAGGACAGCTGTTTGAATGCAACTGCACAAAAAAGCCTTCAGACCCTCTTTTTCTCATTTCGTGTTCATACTTCAATTCAAAGTGACAGTTTAGAGCAGTACTTGGCAGATTGAAGCATATTGATGGGTTTTGTTTCCCATGTATTTTTTGGATATTAGGCTAGACTCTAGGGGTTTTGCCTGCTTTATACAACTTTACCATAATAGAACTAGAGGTCTGCATGGGTGCCTTTTTGGTACCCGGCATGCACAATGCACATCAAAATCTGCAGAGTTGTTAAAAAGTTTTTTGGAGGCCGGAATTTTTTACTTTTTTAATAAAAAATTGGTTTCAAAATATGTCCAGCGTGCTAATTAGGTATTTACAACAAATTTGCGCATCAAGTCAGTTAATAAACCGGTTCGAAAACGCCTACACAGGCACAGGCCTAAATATTGCCTGCAACTTAACAGTTCTGCCGAAAACTGCCTTACAGAGAAACACTTGCTAGGCGAATCAACCATGTAGGCTTAGTGATATGGGCTTATGACGGCCTATATGTTTACCGGAAACCTTGAATTAGTAAGGACTGTGTTAATCAGGCTGGTTGCAGACTTCAATATTTGTGTTCCATTCAAGAATAAAATTTTAAACTTGGAAATCGGACAAATTTTTGAACACTTCGAATAGTTTTTACTGAAGCATTGTTACTGTTAGGGAATTTTTATTGCGTGGCTGCATTCTGTTAGTCTATGGCGTGTTTTTACCCTATCAAAGAGCAAAATAGTATATAAAATATACAGTTTATAAAAGACGCATTGTTACTGTGGAGAGCACAACAAAACTGTCTGTGTGGGTAGTGGAGAAACAGACCGATAGACTTTGCTTTCTAGACTACTCTTGATTGACGTTCTATTCTGAATCACTGATACCACTCTTAGATATTCTCTTCTCATTTGAGAGTAGTGCCTTGAATTTAATTTACAACTTTTAACCATTTGCCATCCACTTACCTTTAAGTCTCATCTCAAATTACTGTGGTCGCCTAGGTGCTGAGACGGGAGAGCGCTTTATTAACCAAACAAACAATGACAAAGGAATGCAAAGGGATTAGTATAAATATCTTTCATCACTTTCATCACTCCCCCCGGAGAGACCATAGGGGAAGACGTTGACAGCGCGATCGGATCGGTCCAATGGATCGGGAGTGACATCAAAATGGACCTCTTCACCAGAGAATAATTGGGGAGCCGAACGAGAGGAATGTGGAGAGAGCACAGAGGATGAGTGAACGAAACAGTCCTGGTGAGTGTCCGAGCGCGTGATGAAGCCATAACCAATGAGGGGATCGAACCATTTGACGGTGCCGGAAGCTCGTGAAGTGACCGGTGAGGAACGGTGATTGGTGAACTTGGAAGTGGGGCGCATATGAGAACGGGATGACTCGAGCACAAGGCGACGGACGGCCGGTTGAACTGGAGACACGGAAGCAGCCTTGCCAGGAGGAGACTTGGTAGAGAAGACGGGTTGTGAACGGCACTGATGGGCAAAGTGGCCAACTTTGTTGCAATTGTGACATTTGGGAGGGGAACCGTTGGACTTGACTGGCCTTGGAACTGATGGAGAGGACGAACGACGATTGAGAGAATTATTGATTGCCTGCTCGGTGTTGTAGTACTTGACAGCTTCTGTGGTAACCGAGTAGATGTCATGAGGCTGGGCGGGATCAGAGAGGTGCAGAATCATGTGCTTCTTGACTTGATAGGGGAGGAGGTTGACAAACGCGGCTGCAGCGATACTCTCCGCGGATGGAAGACGGGCCAGTTGAGATTTGAAGTGATTGGCGAGTTTGATCACGTCTGGATTGGGCGGCTGTTGAAGGAGTGTGAGAGCAACTTGGATGGGGGACTCGGCCGGTTGCAGGAGAGGCTCGAGATGAGAAAGCGCGGCATCAAGAGTAGTAGTCTGAGCATCGGAAAGAGAATGGAACTGTTGTCTAGCAGGAGTATCGAGAGCATCTTCCAACACCCTGCGCCAAGAGAGACCAGATTGTTGAACGAAGGAGGTGACGTCAGCGGACCAGTGAGCGAAGGAGACGTCGTTAGCCGACTGATCGAAACAGTAGATAGAGGGACGTGGAAGAGTGACAGCGAGCTGTGGCTGTGCAGCTGGAGGATGGTCGCGAAGAGTCGCAAGAAGGCGTTCGTAACGGTCGGCTTGCTGATCCAGAAGACGCTGGAATGCTTCACGCTGTTGTTGATCTTCATCGCGTCGTCGTCGAGTGTCATCTTCACGACGTTGTTGGTCCTCAGCACGCCGGCGACGTTCCTCATCTTCACGGCGTCGTTGGTCGGCATCGAAACGTTGTTGTTGCTGCTGAAGAAGTTGCAGGAACGCAGGAGAGGCGGTAGGAGGAACTGAGGGTGGACGGATGAGAGAAGCATCTGTGAGGTTGAGCCGACTTGTGACTGGAGAAGGAGCGTTGGAGAGGTGCGTGGAGGATGTAGACGTAGATCGGGAACGAGTGACAGGAATAGGCTTCGACTTGGCTTTGGAACGAGTGGGTTTGGAGTTGGCTTTCGGCATAGTGGAACACAACACAACAAACGATTTTGGTCTCGGGAGCCAAATGAGACGGGAGAGCGCTTTATTAACCAAACAAACAATGACAAAGGAATGCAAAGGGATTAGTATAAATATCTTTCATCACTTTCAGTGCCTATATGGTGTCGGTACCATAAACGACGTTAAGTGCTTGATACTGTTGCTAAGTAAATTATAACTACAATTTTAATTATATTTTTTTTAGAAATTTACTAATACAAGTAAATTATTTGGTAAGTAAATTATAATTAAATTTAAAAGAAAACAGGAAAAGTTAATTATAATTATAATTTGTAAATTGTACTTACTAAAAACTAATTTACTTAATTTACTTAAATTAAATTTATTTTACATACACAAGCCCAGCTATTGCTTAACCTTTTTTTGGCAGCATGCAAGTGCTGCGTGAGTGTCATTATTACTGTTGACAGACATGGGCTATCATTTCGGCTGAATGGTGATAAATTTTCTAATTCTGAAGGGGCTGGCTGGACGGTGTAGGGGCGGTTGATGGGGGGTTGAGAGGATGGTAAGCCAAAAAGTCCGATTTTTCACTAGCATTAAGGTATTTTGGCATATGTTTCGTTTAAATAGGTTGAAATAAGCTAGTCTGAGCTCATTCACACCTAACCTATGCGTACTTTTATCATAATATCCTTCCCAAAATCCTGAACGGAGTACCGGTAGCCTGAGGGGCAGTAGGTCAGAGCCTGATGTGGTAAACCCCCTCACCCTCTGCTTCTGCTCCTTTTGTCCATGTCTGTTGTTGACTTAACTTGTGACACCCTCGTTTGGTTTTCATTCTAGATAACTGTTATAGCATCCTTGGTTAGTTGGAAGCAAAGCTGAAGGTGTTAGCCGCCAAAATCAGGCCCATTTTAAATATAACAATTTAATTAAATGTGGTAAGTACATTTTAATTTAATTATATTTCTCTGGGCATGTGTGGCATACATGTACTAGGGGGGTTTGGGGGGGTTACCACCCCCCTGCTGGAAAGGCCAAACCCCCCCTCACCCCCCACCCCCCCCCCCCCGAGACAGGTTAAGGGACCCCTCCCCCTGACCAAAAAATACAAGTACTAGTAGTGGCTCCAGTATTAACAAACTGGGTCAGAAATCACTAATTTTTAGCCTAAAATTCACTTGAAAAGCCTTTGGAAGCCGAATTTGGCGTTTCCACTGCTGATATTTAAGAAAAATCGGTGTTTTTGGAAGCTCTTTTTGTCATTTTTTGCTTGTTTTTAGCTTTAAAACGCTATTTGGCAGCTTAAAATAGCGATTTTTAGCGTCCTTACTGAGAAAAACGTGCTAAAAACGCATTTCTAGGCGTTTTGGAGCTTTTTGAAATTTGGGGCCCCCCACCTGGGCGAAACCCCCCCCTCGACCCCCCACCTGAGGAAAAAACCCCCCCTACCCCCCTCCCCCCATGTCGGCCCGGAGCTGTTACATGTATGATGTGTGGTAAGTAAATTATAATTTAATTATATTTCAAATAAATTTACTTAGCAACAGTAGTGCCTGACTGTACTATCGGTACTGTCCTACTGCAGTTTGTCGAAAAAGATGATGCTTTGAAGTGAAAGGCATTTAAATTGAAGGCAAACACAAATTTGTTTTCTTTTGTCATTGAAATCAGTTTTTCCTTTCTTTACAGACATTTCCATAAAATGGAAGAATAGAATGTCATTGACGCATTCTGCCGTTTAAAAGCCGTCCCTAAACTAGTGTAACATGTTATTTTTCGAGTTCTGACAAACATGATTCTGCTGTTTATCGTATTTTGTGTCAGCTTTCTGTCGATCACGCAATGCGATCATCCATCTAGTACTGCCACTGTTGAAGCTGTTAAGAGTCAGTCTCTGATTCGATCGAGTCTCCGCCCTTATCCCTATGTCAAGTTGAAAATCGAACTTTTGCGTAGAGACCTGTGCGTTGGTGTATGAAGAGGCATTCATGAGTTATGTTAAACCTTCAAAGGGTTTATGGATTTGACGCTCCATTCCCGAGATACAAGCCGCCAAAAATCGGCCCGCTTAACTATGGGACCAAAATTCTCAATTCTAATTTCTTTCGTACCAATAAGAGTTGGGACTAAAAAATTGGGGATTTTAGGTAACTTTTTGAGTAGTTTAAGAATTTTTGGTCCAAAATTATTTTTGAGTAAACATTTTTTTTGCGACCACCTTTGGCCGGTCCTAGCTCGTCTGGAACCCCCCCTACACAGTTTTTTTATTTCAGAATTTTGTAGCGCTATCAATTTGCCAGACTATGGTGTAAAGCATTTTGGGCTGCGACCCGACATTCGTGAAATATTCGCCTCCGAATGGCCAAAACCATGCAGAATTTGCTAGTTTTGCAGTACACAAAGCTATGATGCCGGATTACTTTCATTATAATAAGAGTTGGGACTATAAAATTGGGGATTTTAGGTAACTTTTTGAGTAGTTTAGGAATTTTTGGTCCAAAATTATTTTTAAGTAAAAAAATTTTTTGCGACCACCTTTGGCCAGCCCTAGCTCGTCTGGAACCCCCTACACAGTTTTTATTATTTCAGAATTTTGTAGCGCTATCAATTTGCCAGACTTTGGTGTAAAGCATTTTGGGCTGCGACCCGACATTCGTGAGATATTCGCCTCCGAATGGCCAAAACCGTGCAGAATTTGCTAGTATTGCAGTACACAAAGCTACGGTTTTGGAGGCGAATATCTCACGAATGTCGGGTCGCAGCCCAAAATGCTTTACAACAAAGTCTGGCAAATTGATAGCGCTACAAAATTCTGAAATAAAAAAACCTGTGTAGGGGGGGGGGGTTCCAGACGAGCTAGGGCTGGTCAAAGGTGGTCGCAAAAAATTTTTTTACTCAAAAATAATTTTGGACCAAAAATTCTTAAACTACTCAAAAAGTTACCTAAAATCCCCAATTTTTTAGTCCCAACTCTTATTATAATAAAAGTAATCCAGCATCGTAGCTTTGTGTACTGCAAAACTAGCAAATTCTGCACGGTTTTGGCCATTCGGAGGCGAATATCTCACGAATGTCGGGTCGCAGCCTAAAATGCTTTACACCAAAGTCTGGCAAATTGATAGCGCTACAAAATTCTGAAATAAAAAAAACTGTGTAGGGGGGTTCCAGACGAGCTAGGGTCGGCCAAAGGTGGTCGCAAAAAAATTTTTTACTCAAAAATATTTTTGGACCAAAAATTCTTAAACTACTCAAAAAGTTACCTAAAATCCCCAATTTTATAGTCCCAACTCTTATTATAATGTAAGTAATCCGGCATCGTAGCTTTGTGTACCGCAAAACTAGCAAATTCTGCACGGTTTTGGCCATTCGGAGGCGAATATCTCACGAATGTCGGGTCGCAGCCCAAAATGCTTTACACCAAAGTCTGGCAAATTGATAGCGCTACAAAATTCTGAAATAAAAAAAACTGTGTAGGGGGGTTCCAGACGAGCTAGGGCTGGTCAAAGGTGGTCGCAAAAAATTTTTTTCCTCAAAAATAATTTTGGACCAAAAATTCTTAAACTACTCAAAAAGTTACCTAAAATCCCCAATTTTTTAGTCCCAACTCTTATTGGTACAAAAGAAATTCGAGTTGAGAATTTTGGTCCCATAGTTAAGCGGGCCGATTTTTGGCGGCTTCTATCTCGGGAATGGAGCGTCAAATCCATAAACCCTTTGCAGGTTTAACATAACTCATGAATGCCTATTAGTATACCAACGCACAGGTCTCTACGCAAAAGTTCGATTTTCAACTTGACATACCAAGACTCGATCGAATCAGAGACTGACTCTTAAAACTTCAGAAGTTGGCAACACTGATTGGAACACTTCCAGCAAACAGGAAGGACGGCCGGAAACAATGTCTACTACTCACCAAGCCTTAACGAGTCAGAGAACAACGTCTGCGGAAGTAAAAATTTTTCCTCTGAGTTTTTCTTTTAATTTCAACGAAATGTGAGCGGTTGTTTTTAGAAGTTGTTCCTTCTTAATCTTTTTCTATTACTTTAGCCCCAGAACTTTAATCTTAGTCAAGTGTTATCTCTATTTTCAGTTTGTGTTTTATTAAATAAGTTAAAATATGTATAATAAGAGTAATAATTTACAATAAAAAAAAGTTCTTCCCAGTACTGTTGTTTGGTATTGGGTTTTCCGTTTGTGTATGTGTATGTGTATGTGTATGTGTATACACATTTACCTTCAAATCTGTATGGTAATTTGTGTATACACATTCAACAAAACAATGTGTATTTTTGTGTATATTTGTGTATGTGTATTGTACTGAAATTCAAAAATTTTACTAGATTTTCAGTCAGAAATGCTACGAAAATCAAATCTTTCAATGTCTGCCGCTTGAAACCTTGGATGGTTTTGAAATCGAGTTACTTAGGTCATTTGAAGGCTTTATGAATATATCTACTGTTTATTACTGCATTAAAAACATCGGAATTTTACGTTTCTGTTCGAAATTTTATCGACTTTAGCTGATCAAATACACATACACAAAAATACACATTTTAAGTACTGTTTGTGTATGGTAATGTGTATCGGAATTTTCAATGTGTATGTGTATGTGTATGTGTATACACATTGAAAAAACAATGTGTATTTTTGTGTATGGTAAATGTGTATGTGTATACACTAGTGTGGGTTTGTATATTCAAATATACATATACAAATTTGTATATATATATACAAATGTTTTGGATATACATATACATATACATATACAAACGGACTGCTGATGCAATATTCAATATACATATACAAACAGACTTGATATACAAACAGTTTGTATATTTTCATTTGTATATTTTTGCAGTCAGTAGTTTAGCACATTTTGGCCACTTTTGTACGGTAATTGAGATATTTTTGCAGTTTCTTCAGTTGTTTTTGTATTTTGAGCCTATGTCTTTAACATTTCCAGAGGAATTTGTTAAATTTGCGGTTTAGCCTCGTCTGCATTAAGACCAAACATTATTCATCTTCGTTTTAGAAGTATTTGGCAATGAGTTTTGCTGTTTGTAACGAAAAATGGAATAGTAGGCACGCGCAACGACGAAATTGATAATCGAATCCCACACGTTTCCCTTTTCGTTTCGTCCCAGTTTTAAACGTGTCATTATTTTTTCAGATAATCCCGTTCAGCCATTCTCCCTACTGATGCGTAATAACCATTTCAGGCTATTTCTACTTAAAACTGTACCTTATGTACGAGCCTAGTCGGCCTGAATCCAAGACTAAAGCCAGAACCTAAGCCTGGACATACCTTAACCTAAAACTAAGGGGTGTACCTAAAGCGTTTCAACCATCGGTCACTTACCCACACCACCCAAAAATTTTCTTGACATAACAGATCCTAAAAAGCCTGAGCTTTAGCAAAAAAAACCCATAAATTTTAGCTGGTAAAAATTTTAGACTGAGGGCAGTATCACTTAATAGAGTTCGCACCGGTTGGGAGAACTGTCTGAAATCGGAATACACTCATGCTTCTACTTGTCACTTATCTACTTACCTTATATAAAGTTAGGGTAATTTGAGAATATTTCACGTTGGCTGGCCTTACAACACCCTACCATATGACAATGACACCCGTCATGGTACCCCTAACCCACCTGGTTTGTCGAAATCATGCTTTCCAGCAGAAAATTGACAGTATTCTTAATATACAAATATACAAAAAAATATGCAATATTGAAATTTTGTTTGTATATGTATATATACATATACATATACAAACTAATGTGCATTTGTATATATACATATACATATACATATACAAATGAAGTAGGCATATATGTGCCCACGTTAGTATACACAAACAACAGTACTTCCCAGCTGTTGCTATCCAATCTAAATTTTTTCGTAGCTTAAGCGGTACTAATTAGTTGTCCCTCAAGAGCAAACGTTTCAGCAATTTCACGCAAGCTTGTTGTTCGGATTGATGAACGCTACAAGGGACCAAGTTTAAGCAACAATCACGGATTTATTTGTATGTATTTTTTGCTATATTTTGATTCTTGCAATGTTTGATTCTCCTAGAAGCGTGTTTGTTTATGCTTTGCTTTCTGTCTATAGATCTAATAAATCCAGTTTATTCAGGATATAGAAAATAAATTTCATTTTATCTGTTCTGTTTTTAAAAATGAACTGTTACCTACCTGCAATTTTACCTAAACAGGACTAAAGACCAGATACACCGTTTGAAAAGATCTACTACTACATATCTATTAGAGACATGTCTTCATATTCTGGCAAGGCAAGTCTACCATTTTCAGTCAGGTAAAGCTATGTGCGCATAGCTTGGCTTGTAATCTCTGAACGCCACTGTCTTTGTTGATCTGGTGGGCATCACAATTTGTACTAGGTTTATCTCGACGCGAAAAATAAGGCAAACGCAAGGTACGTAAGCTACGCCGCCGATGTTACGCTGCGCTCAACGCTAGAATGAAAATAAAGACAAAAAAGAAAAATCTTTTTTATCGGATTAAATCAGAGGAATTGAGCTGGTTGAGAAACGAATTATTGCATTCGCATAATACACACAGTCTAAAAAGTCATTTTGTACTTGGAAGGGGCTAAGCTGGCTAACAACTCTTCTTTTTATAAATTTTATTCGTTTCTTATACTTTGGTCGGCGGCAGCAGTGCAGAGTAGGAGAGTTATGAGTGGAGTGGTTAGGTAATAGGAGTGGATTCCTAAGGTAAAAACACGTCGCATTCCTAAAATACCTATTCTGCTTGTTCTTTTGCATTTTTTATGTTCGCTGTCTTCGTCGTTTAATTTTTTCTTGCGAAAAAACAAAGGCGGAGATAGCGGGCGATTCTTAATTTCACGAAGACCAGCCTGGATCGTGTTTTATACGGTTAGCTCATGTTCTGTTAATTTGAAATGGATTTGGAAAACGACGCTCTTTTTAGAGAATGCAAGCGTAAGTAGAATACGCTTTAGCTATGCTATGAGCTTTCCTTACAGGCAAATTTGGAAGTGAAAAAGCCTGTGACAGCTTGCTACTATTTAAATCGTCTAATAATCCTGTCTACACATGCTCATGGAGAGACCATAATGCACCCCCGTAATAACCGACAATATTTTTGCAGGAAGACAGCAAGCAGGAAAAATCCGGTGTATGTACAGTAGTGCTGTTTTGCGATGCTTTTTGACAAGTGAATGATGGTTTCTCAAGATTTATCGGAAAGCAGTACAAGTTTCTCGAAAACTGAATTTTCTAAATTATATCTACTACTTATACAGACAAAGCAGATATTTTGTGATTACTGCAGATTAGATGCGACTCTGATATTTAGTTTTTTTTGGCTCCAACAAAGTCAGAAGAAGAGGAGAATTTTTGCTCGAAACTTTCAGAATATGTACTCTGTTTGTCTTGCCCAAAAACCACGACGCGACATTTGAGAAAATCTATACGGTGTATCTCGATATAGTTTATGCTTGACTATACAGGTGCCTGTCTTGGGTGCTTATGCATTTATTGTGAAGTAAATTACTAATTACTTTTCTCCTTTGGCTTTAAAAGTGCATTGGGTCTGTGTGTACCTATTAACGAAGTCAAAAGACCACAAATGATGAACGCTATTTTATGTAGCGAAAACAAATCGGAATCACATTAGGACGGCTACAAACATCTGCCGACCTTGTTGCTGGTCACCATCTGCCCATCTTTGGTGTCCATCAAATTGGTCTTGCAGCGTGTGTTTGCCGGGCAAGGTGAACAGCGTGTTTTACCGGTGTTGTCTTTGCAGATATCTCCACGGTTCTCGCAGGCTTAAATACAACGCATTAGTAGTAGGCAGTAAAATCAGCTTTTCGTATACGTAAGAAGGCAGGGAAAAAGCTTTATTATCTGTTTTATTATCGAGTGCAACGGTATAATAAAAATCTCTCTTGTTTATTGACAAGATCACAACTGTTTTGACTTTGAGGGCTAATAACTGGGCAACTAAGCAGAGAATCTCAATAAAGATTTGAATCAGCTTTTAAGAAGTTATCACTATTTCATTCGGTTGAGAGATTTCGCGGTTGCTTCAGTAAAAAATCTGTTTGTTTGTTTTTTGACATAGAAATTTAACCTACCTCCTCCATCTACCATTGTGATAGCCAGCAGATACGAGAAAAACAGTACCAACATAACCATATTTGTTCAGTGCAGTAGTTTCAAATCACTTTCGTCTGATAGCAAACAACTTTCTCAGCCTTTCTTAGTATTTTGTGAGAACGCACAAGTCGCCTGGGCTCTAGCGAACTCTTTAACCATATATACAGGGCCCGCCAAAAAACAACCCAGTAGATTTTTTGCTGTAGCAACCGCAGATCTCAGCCGATTTGATTGAATCCTTTTTTAATGAAAGATAAACACGTTCTTAAAAGATTCTCTGCTCTGCTTAGAGCCTGAGATATTCGCTCTCAAAGACAAAACGGTGGTTTTGGCAATGAACAAAAGGGAGTTTTGTTATTCCGTTGCACTTCAAAATAAAACGGATCCCTGCTTCTGCTGAGGCTGAGGGCTATTGGAAGCTTTACTGGTCACACACACGCTCGCTTTACTTCACCTATCCAGTAAGTACTGTAAGTCTCGTTAACCCACAGCAGTTGGACTCTGTTTTATTGTGAAGTGCAACGGAATCCCTCATGCTCTTTGCCAAAATCTGTTTCGACTGTGAGGGCAAATATCGTAAGAACTAAACAGAGGATGTAACTAAAAATTTCGGTTTTATTGGTTGAGATTCATGGTTGCAAAAGCAAAAAATCTGCTGGATTCTTATTAATCACTGTTGTTCATTGCCAAAATATCTGTTTTCATTTTGAGGGCAAATATCTCAGGAATTAAGCTGATTATCTAAATAAACGTTTCATCAATCATTCAAGAATTTATTTATCTTATATTTAAGATGGACTCATTCAAGTCGGTTGAGATTTGCGGTTGCTACAGTGCTACAGGTTGACCGACTCTGTACATACAATATAATTTAGCTACTGAATCGTTCTCCCGACCGAGAAGCAGTCGGCTTTCAGACAGACTGAACGGAACCGAAACAAAGGTGTCAGCTTGGTACTATTTAAAATTCGTCTAGAAGGGTTGTTCAGACATGCATATGGTGAGTTAGACCACAATGCATCGCCGCCCACCTATGATGTAAACCAGACAGTGATACCGAGATTCGAGAAAACCGAGATCGATTTACCATAGAATAAACGTTTATTATTTTCATTTATCTGGACGTCTATTTGGTTCAGTGAAGGCAATGTCTGAGAGCATTTGAATACAGTTTCTATGAAAAACTCGGATCAAGAACCAAACAATCATGACACTGTCAAACATTATTGGGTCGTCCATAAACGACGTCGTTCCAGAGGGGGTCGGCTGAAATAGAGGGGGTGTAGGTACCGGTACCATACAATGTATATGCATACATGGGCCGGGGGGTCCGGGGGGGCTGCCCACCCCCAACCCCACCCACCCACCTGAAGCCGACTTTTGTTCCTGACCCCACCCACCAAAATCGCCGCGACCCCCCCAAACCGGCAGGCCCACCCCCAAATTTACCCATTTTTCTGGCCCATGTATGCACATATGGTACCATTTATGGTACCGGGCCGACCCCCCTCCCCCTCTGGAACAGTGTGGTGCACTTTTTATCTAGGTAACTAGGTAACTAGGTATACCTAGTATTACCTAGTTAATATTCGGGAAAAGTACCTAGATTTACTTTACCTAGTTGCTGGTTACTCTATTTTACCTAGTTTTACTTTACCTAGTTTTAAATCCACACAACTAGGTACTTCTAGGTAGAACAAGTTTACCTAGTTTGATATTTTCAGTTTTATGTGGCTTTTTCAGTCAGCGAACCTTCAAATTTCCGGCTTTCCCACAATTTCAGTGGCCCAGAGAATGAATTTCTGACTTATTTGATCAATAAAATACAAATATTTACTTGAAATGTGTCAAATTTCGTAAATTTTAACTCCACTAACTTCATCATTGTTCTACTGCACCAAAAATAATATTTTGACTTGATTTCGAGCGTTTTAGGTTTACCTAGTATTATCTAGTTTTTCTGGGCTTTACCTAAAAAATAGTATTACTTTACCTAGTTTCTTAGCTGAGAACTTTACCTAGTATTACTTTACCTAGTTTTTTTGGTGACAACTTCACCTAGTATTACTTTACCTAGTTTCAAATTTTCTAAATGCACCACACTGCTCTGGAACGACATCGTTTATGGATGGCCCCTAATCTGAACAAAATAGTAGACGGCTCCCTTTGTGAAACTAAAGCCAACAAAAAATAATTAACTGTAGTTCTTCAAACAGTTTGTGTAAGTGTATTTCCGGGAAACTGCCTTGCATACACAATAGCTTGTTGTTTTGTCTTGGTCAGACTTTCATACTACTCAACCTAAAGTCTGTTCAAAAATTATTGGCGATGGGCGGTTTTTGATTTTTTTCTCAAAAATTCTCCTCTAGACCCCTTATATTTTTATATGAACTTGTAGCCAACGTTCAGCGCTACATTATGGAACTATTCATTCTTGTCCTAATTTGCATATTAACTATGAAAATGGCCAAAAACTAGAATTTGTGCGAGTTGACCCCCTCCAGACGTGCTTGAAATTTGACGCCGATACCAGATTCGGATTCCTCGGGGTCTTGCGGTCTCGAATCATACCACTTTCATGGGTCTACGACGATTTTGAAGCAAGTTACGAGCGATTTCCCGAGGGGTACTCGCTCAAAAATCGACCAAAATTTTTGCCCTCCCATAGTAAAACCTACTTAGTATTGCAAAACCACCTTTTTTACCCGACAGATTTCCAGAAACCACTTTTTCTAGTCAATTCGGACCGGGGGATTCAGTGGTGCCGTCCGTTTCGGCATCCAACTCTTGTGGAGGGTGCTAGAGCCCCCTAAAGCTCTAAACGGCCCAGTTCCGGTGCTTCAAATAGCCATTCAATAGAAGTGCAATTTTGCTTCTAGGGGTATCTTTTTGCGCCAAATCCACAGAAGACAACCTCGAAAAGCCATTTCTCACTCGTGGCCGTTGGGCCGCACTCCAAACGGTTTTGGGGGGCTCCAGACGAGCTAGGGGGGGGGCGCGAAGGGAGCGGAAAAATTTTTTTTCTGAAAACGAAAATTTGACAAAAGTTTCTTAAAGCAGTCTAAAAGTACTCTAAAACCCCCAATTTTTAGGTCCGAATTCCGAGTATGAATCGAGAAATTAGACTTTGAAATTTTGGTCCCATAGTTAAGCGGACCGATTTTCGGAAGGCTATTTCTCAGGACAGGAGCGTCAGATCCACTAATCCTTTGCAGCAGAAAGATAACTCATAAGCATGTATTAGTGTGCCAACTCAGAGCTCTCTAGCTCAAAGTTTCAATTTTGGGTCTGAATACTGAAACTCGATGCGGCCAGATGTGTTGATGCATGCCATGAAACTCGATGTGTTAATGCAGCCTGTGAATCTTGTAATTTTGTATTCAATTTTACCTCTGAAGTCAACAGCTTGCGGATTAGGCGAATAGAGCATGTTTGTTGTATTTTCCAAGTTGTTGCAGTCATTAGGGCCTCCTGGAGTCATTGGAGTCAAATGAAAAAACATTGGTGTACACACTGAACACTGTTCGCTCACACTGAACCTGATGTTATTGCTAGACAGCCAAACAAATTGTCGCTTGTTGTCGCTTTCCCGATGTCCCAATTTTCGTCACAGCGAACGTACCCCATTTACACCAATGTTTTTTCATTTTTGATCAGACTCCAACTCCGGAGGCCCCAATGACTGCAACAACTTGGAAAATACAACAAACATGCTCATACATGCTAGCGTCACCCCATCCCCGGGTGGGTCCCCCTCCGCATTTGGGGGGGGGGGGGGGGGGGGTCTGGGCGCGGGTCCGAGCCAAATTTTGGGGGAGGGGGTGGGCACTAAAAAAACGATCGCTCAAAAAATCGAAAAAATCGCTGAATTTGGCTCGAAATTGCCAAAAATCGCTAATTTGGGCTGAAATCACTAAAATTGCCAGCAAAAAAGTGCTTTTTTACTTTCGTGTGTGAAATTGTTTAAAATTGAAAATATATGTTCGAAAAATTTCCTCGCAGATTAGCTTGCCGGGGGAGGGGGGGGGGGGGGGGGGGCGGTGGGGGCGGGTGGGGGGGGGGGGGGGGGTCCCCAGGTGGGGGGGGAGCGGATTTTTGGTGGTGGGGAGAACCCCCCCAAGACTCTTACATAGATAAACGTACGCTCTTGGCCTAATCCCCAAGCTGTCCGCAAGCTGTTGACTTCAGAGGTAAAATTGTATACAAAACTACAAGATTCACAGGCTGCATTAACACATCGAGTTTCATGGCATGCATCAACACATCTGGCCGCATCGAGTTTCAGTATTCAGGCCCAAAATTGAAACTTTGAGCTAGAGAGCTCTGAGTTGGCACACTAATACATGCTTATGAGTTATCTTTCTGCTGCAAAGGATTAGTGGATCTGACGCTCCTGTCCTGAGAAATAGCCTTCCGAAAATCGGTCCGCTTAACTATGGGACCAAAATTTCAAAGTCTAATTTCTCGATTAATACTCGGAATTCGGACCTAAAAATTGGGGGTTTTAGAGTACTTTTAGACTGCTTTAAGAGTCAGTCTCTGAACTGATCGAGTTTTGGCCCTTTGCCTTATTCAGACCCAAAATTGAAACTTTGGCCTAGAGAGCTGTAAGTTGGTACATATCGATGGGTTATGTAACCACCGCAAAGGATTTCCCGATTCGACGCTCCACGCTCGAGATACAGCCGTCTGAAAATCGGCTCGCTTAACTATGGGGCAAAAATTTCGAACTTGAATTTCTTTCCTGCTAAAAACAGTTGGGACCTAGAATTTGGGGATTTTACGTAACTTTTAGAGTACTTTAAGAATTTTTGGTCGGTTATCTATGTTGACGACAAAATTTTTTTTTCGACCCCCTTCCCGCCCCCCTAGCTCGTCTGGAACCCCCCCTATATGGGTTTTTTTATTTCAGATTATTGTAGCGCCATTTGTTGGCTACAGATCGGTGCCAAGCACGATAGCCCGCGACCCGGGGTTTTGGTGTAAATTGACTTCAAATGGCTGAAATCGCATTTTTTTTCCAGTTTTACTATGGGACAAAATTTCGAACTTGAATTTCTTTCCTGCTAAAAACAGTTGGGACCTAGAATTTGGGGATTTTACGTAACTTTTAGAGTACTTTAAGAATTTTTGGTCGGTTTTCGATTATGACGAAAAAATATTTTTTCGACCCCCTTCCCGCCCCCCTAGCTCGTCTGGAGCCCCCCTATGTGGGTTTTTTTATTTCAGATTATTGTAGCGCCATTTGTTAGCTACAGATTGGTGCCAAGCACGATAGCCCACGGCCCGGGGTTTTGGAGTAAATTGACTTCAAATGGCTGAAAATCGCAAATTTTGTCCCATAGTAAAACTGGAAAAAATCTGATTTGAAGGAACTTTTGTCAAATTTTCGTTTTCAGAAAAAAATTTTCTTCGCTCCCTTTGCTCGTCTGGAGCCCCCCAACCCTGTTTGGAGTGCGGCCCAACGGCCACGAGTGAGAAATGGCTTTTCGGGGTTGTCTTCTGTCGATTTGGCGCAAAAAGATACCCCTAGAAGCTATATTGCACTTCTATTGAATGGCTATTTGAAGCACCCGAACTGGGCCATTTAGAGTTTTAGGGGGCTCTAGCACCCTCCACAAGAGTTAGGTGCCGAAACGGACGGCACCACTGAATCCCCCGGTCCGAATTGACTAGAAAAAGTGGTTTCTGGAAATCTGTCGGGTAAAAAAGGTGGTTTTGCAATACTAAGTAGGTTTTACTATGGGAGGGCAAAAATTTTGGTCGATTTTTGAGCGAGTACCCCTCGGGAAATCGCTCGTAACTTGCTTCAAAATCGTCGTAGACCCATGAAAGTGGTATGATTCGAGACCGCAAGACTCTGAGGAATTCGAATCTGGTATCGGCGTCAAATTTCAAGAACGTTTGGAGGGGGTCAACTCACACAAATTTTAGTTTTTGGCCATTTTCATAGCTAATATGCAAATTAGGACAAGAATGAATAGTTCCATAATGTAGCGCTGACCGTTGGCTACAAGTTCATATAAAATATAAGGGGGTCTAGAGGAGAATTTTTGAGGAAAAAATCAAAAACCGCCCATCGCCAATAATTTTTGAACAGACTTTAGTTTTGCTTGTATTCTTTCATGCATTCCTATGTGCTCTATGTGTGTGTTGGTGCGAGTAAGGATTTCACAGGATTTAGCGCGCACTACTGATTTTTCTGGCTAGAACCGGCCAATCAGGGAGCTACGAAAGATACTCACTCAATCTTCCTTTCTAACATTCTAAAAGTTCATTCCAAACCGCGAATCAGGTGTCTATAGAATTGGATTATAGATCTGTAACAGATATGCTAGGTTTGGTGACTGGCTTAGCAACGTAAATTAAACAGACAGGTGGATCAGCCAAGTCTGCCTGGCACTTAACTCTTTGACAAATAGTCTTAGGGAAGGGCGGCTTTTCAAAGCGGTAGGTCGCCGATTCAACAGTCGTGTCCGCCCAAACGTTCTGAATGATTGTTAGTGATTTTAGATGATAATTCAGGCACTCAACGCCGTTTATGTTACTGGCACCATACATGGTGGACGGTACCTTGGTATTGTTGCGTTTCGATCAATTTAAACCAATTAGGGATGCGCCCGGCCCGGCCCGTTTTCCAAATTTTGTGGCCCGGCCCGTTTGCCACTCGGCCCGGCCCGGCCCAGCCCGGCCCGGCCCGGCCCGGCCCGGCCCATTTTTAAAAAAGTTGCCAGAATTCACCCCAACATGTAATGTAACAATTCCCTGATACAAGTAAACGTTTTACAAGTGCTAAAAGCAACAGGGCCTGGTGCACTGATTGAACGGTGTAGGTCGAAGAAGACGCTTTTTCAGGGCGTGAAGGTGTTTTCGGCAAATCAGTAGGCTCGGCCTGTTCCTTCTCAACCTCCTCCTCGCTATCTGATCCTAATTCCACCGAACTCATCTTTTCTCTCTCTCACACACAATCAAATGTTTTTTTAATCTTCTCTAAATCGAAACGGCAGAAAAATAATAGAATCTGGAATTTCGAATATGGAATGAACAACCCTCGTCAATAGTGTACCGACATGCGCCCGAATTTACTTATTTTCTTTCGTGTCCTGACCAATTTCTGTCTGTTTTTGCTGGCACGATTGATTGGTACACAACATCGCGCGCGCACTTAGCGGGCGCGTTATTGCCGATTAACACAACGGTTGCTAGCGCATATAATCAGCACCAGCGTACATAATCTTGAATTTGTGCAATTTTCGGGCCACTATGCTAAACTGGTCGGCCCGGCCCGGCCCGGCGGGCCGAAAATTGTGCCCGGCCCGGCCCACGGGCTGGGCCGGCCCGGCCCGTGCACATCTCTAAAACCAATCAATCAGAAAAATTGACTCGGGGGTCCCCATCCGGGGGTTCTGGCCTAAGTCGGGTGTGGGGCAGACCCCCTGTTACATGTAACCACTACACCAAAGCACTACCATATATGGTACCAGCAGCCATGGCCAATTGGTAGGGGAGGGGTACCGTGATTTACGTCTTTGGGCCCTGTTGGGTTATTGCTAACGCGCTCTGAAGAGGTGATCATTAGCTCCCAAGGCAGCCCTGCAGGAATTTCTCATGAACTATGTACAGAAGAACTCCTAGCTCCACTGGAAATTCACCGATCTCAATGGAAGACAGCTTCATTGCAAAATTCATTTCTTGCTGCTAACTCCTGCTCCCATGACACAAGGAAAAGAAGCCAAACAAGCTGCCAAGTACTGTTATTAATAGTGCTATTTTAATAGTATTAAATCTATATTAATATTAAAATAGAGGGCCTACTATTATATTAAATTAAATTAAAAATACAAAGAGGGGCTGAATATTAAAATTTATTTTTAATAGTATTTTAATAGCATTTTAATAGTTTGACCTTTTTTGACAATGAAGGAGTTACCTACAATACTAGAATTTTATCAGAATTTTACCTCAGAAAATGATAAAAATTGAAGGTGTCTGACAGCCCTCTGAATCTCGAATCTTGGAAACTGTGGAACTTTTCTCAGTAATAGGCATGACTGACAAAAGGACCTTAATCTACTCAATAACCTATGTAACAGTCTTTTCCTGTCAAAAATGTCTCTATAACAATGCATCAATATTTTCAAACTTAACTATTTTTACTTTCAAATTTTAATGCCTAGGTTCTGTTCGAATGCAATTTCAATATCTTAACAGGTCATCTGCGGAAGGGGAACAGGGTTGGTGGGTCTGGCGCAGGCCGGGGGGTTTGAGCCCAAATTTTGGGAGGTGGTTGGGGACTAAAAAACGCTCAAAAATCGCAAAAAACGCAATTTTTCGGCTAAAATCGTCAAGAATCGCTAATTTGGGCTGAAATACAGCTAAAAAGTGTTGTTTTACAGGCGATTTTGGCAATTTTTGTGTCTGAAAATGCAGAAAATCACAAAAATTTGCTCAAAAAATTAGTTGCCAGAAAAATCGGAATGGGGGTCGGAAAAGTCGTCTCGAGGGAGGGGTCCCCATCCGGGGGGTCTGGCCTAACTCGAGTGGGGGGGCAGACCCCCAGACTGAGACTCCTCTGTTACATGTATTCTTAAAACCATGTTCAGACAAAGTCATTTTAAAAAGAATGGTCATGAATTTACAGAGAAAAATGCTTCTAAGTTGGATCTCTGATTAAATTTTCAACTTTCACTAGCAATTTCATGCAAAAGATGTTGTTTCACCAATTCGCTAAAGTGTGTCCAATACTTTTTAAGTTCATTTTAGAATCTACTATTAAAATGCTATTAAAATACTATTAAAATTGTTATTTAATAGTATTAATATTAAATCTAAGTTAAAACTAACAGGGGACTATTATATTAATATTAAATTAAAATTAAAATCGGCTAGTTCTATTATATTAATATTAAATTAAAATAAAATTTTACTATTAAAATAACAGTACTGCCAAGTGACAGATTCAAGAGACTTTTCGTCCTGCCATCGCCAAACTCTCATTCTCTTACCCAGTTGGGACTCCTTGCTGTGCTCTCTACTCTACTGTGGACCTCACCGCAACAAGGAGCCAGGATGGGTACCTGCTCTGGGCACCACCACACTGTCAACGTTAATGTGGTTCCAAGAGCACCTACTTGGCACAAACACAGCGAACGGCTCCAACCCAGGTATGGAGTGATAGAGGACAGTGATCTACAGTAGGAGAGGTGTCTCCCACGCATCTCAATAGTCCAGCTCTCCATCCCTCTGAAGAATTGGGTGCGCCTGGCAGTGAACCCTACTGCTCTGCTCAAGTGACATGCCCTGACCTAAGAGAAACTGGCGTGCTCCCACTGGTGATGAATATGAACCAGAGAATCCAAGACACTCAGAGAGGCTGAAGCGAGAACACTCCCAGAAGGACATGGTCTATCGCTTATTGGTGTAACCCAGGGGTGTAACCTTAGCCTGATAAAGAAATCGCGGACATTGCATTGCGTTGCGCAAATGACCGTGTACCATGGGCTTGAGCTTCTCTACAGCTTTGGTTCTGTGAGACTCGGATGTCCCACTAGGCCAGACCCCCACAATGGGGACCGCCCGCCGCCGAGACGATTTTATTGACCCCCTCCGATTTTTCTGGCAAGTAATTTTTTGACAAAATTTTTGCGATTCTTTGCATTTTTTTCGGCCAAAAATCGTCAAAAATTCCCATATTCACCTGTAAAACAGCACTTCTTAGCTGTATTTTATGCTAAATTAGCGATTTTGTACGATTTTAAGCTGAAAAATGCAATTTTTTCGATTTTTGAGCGTTTTTTTGTTTTATACGTCCAGTGACATGTTTACCTTCATAATTAAGAAGGAGCTTTGGTTTGCTTGTAGGTGGACTAAAGTCTGTTCAAAAATCTTTGGCGCTGGGTACATCCGGCAGTGTCCTGAATTTATGCGCGGTGTGAACCCCATACATGTATATATGGATCTGTTCCTCTCATCAACGAGACTACTATACTGTTCTCGAAATTTGCATATTGAACATTAGTTAGAAGCAAGAAGCCTGACAAAAAAATCGACTTTTTTGGCAAAGCGCCAATTTTTGTGCCGATACCAGATTCGCATTCCCCAACCCTCAGGCATCTCGAAAATACTACCATATATGGGTCTACGATCAACCATACCAAAGTTACACTCCATTTTCTAACGCCGACAAGCGGTCAAAATTTTGTTCTCCCATAGTTAAGCACAATAATTCATTCAAGATCGAACACATGGGGTTTTTTCCTTCCAACCAATTTCAGCTTCACGTTTCTATATTATTTCGGACATGCTGAATCCAGCGGTCACATTGGTTTTGCTCTACCACTTTGATTTCTGCTAGAAATTTGACCTCGAAATTAGGGTGTCCACCTGAATTTCAGAAAGGCATAACCCAACGTATCTTGTGTGGCCCTGGTCGAAACCTCATACATGTATATATGGATCTGTTCCTCTCATCAACGAGATTACTATGCGGTTCTCGAAATTTGCATATTTTACTTTGCTTAGAAGAAAGGGGCCCGACAAAATAATCGACTTTTTTGGCAAAGCGCCAATTTTTGTGCCGATACCAGATTCGGATTCCCCAACCTTCAGGCATCTCGAAAATACTACTATATATGGGTCTACGATCAACTCTACCAGAGTTACAGTCGATTTTCTAATGCCGACAAGAAAACAACACTTTCTGAAATTCAGGTGGACACCCTAACTTCGAGGTCAAATTTCTAGCAAAAGTCAAAGTCGTAGAGCAAAACCAGTGTGACCGCTGGATTCAGCATGTCCGAAATAATATAGAACCGTGAAGCTGAAATTGGTTGGAGGAAAAAAACCCCCATGTGTTCGATCCTGAATGAATTTTTGTGCTTAACTATGGGAGAGCAAAATTTTAACCGCTTGTCAGCGTTAGAAAATCGAGTGTAACTTTGGTATGGTTGATCGTAGACCCATATATGGTAGTATTTTCGAGATGCCTGAAGGTTGGGGAATGCGAATCTGGTATCGGCACAAAAATTGGCGCTTTGCCAAAAAAGTCGGTTTTTTTTGTCAGGCCCTTTTCTTCTAAGCAAAGTAAAATATGCAAATTTCGAGAACCGTATAGTAATCTCGTTGATGAGAGGAACAGATCCATATACACATGTATGAGGTTTCGACCAGGGCCACACAAGATACGTTGGGTTATGCCTTTCTGAAATTCAGGTGGACACCCTAACTTCGAGGTCAAATTTCTAGCAGAAATCAAAGTGGTAGAGCAAAACCAATGTGACCGCTGGATTCAGCATGTCCGAAATAATATAGAAACGTGAAGCTGAAATTGGTTGGAAGGAAAAAAACCCCATGTGTTCGATCTTGAATGAATTATTGTGCTTAACTATGGGAGAACAAAATTTTGACCGCTTGTCGGCGTTAGAAAATGGAGTGTAACTTTGGTATGGTTGATCGTAGACCCATATATGGTAGTATTTTCGAGATGCCTGAGGGTTGGGGAATGCGAATCTGGTATCGGCACAAAAATTGGCGCTTTGCCAAAAAAGTCGATTTTTTTGTCAGGCTTCTTGCTTCTAACTAATGTTCAATATGCAAATTTCGAGAACAGTATAGTAGTCTCGTTGATGAGAGGAACAGATCCATATATACATGTATGGGGTTCACACCGCGCATAAATTCAGGACACTGCCGGATGTACCCAGCGCCAAAGATTTTTGAACAGACTTTAGTCCACCTACAAGCAAACCAAAGCTCCTTCTTAATTATGAAGGTAAACATGTCACTGGACGTATAAAACAAAAAAACGCTCAAAAATCGAAAAAATTGCATTTTTCAGCTTAAAATCGTACAAAATCGCTAATTTAGCATAAAATACAGCTAAGAAGTGCTGTTTTACAGGTGAATATGGGAATTTTTGACGATTTTTTGCCGAAAAAAATGCTTTAGTGCAAAGATTGTTGAACAGACTTTAGTTCGATTGTAGGCTATGACATATAAATACTCTATTGATTTGCTGATTCCTTTGGTGCTTGGAAGTGTGTAAGTTAGACAGATTGACTTGCTTGCAGGCAAGCTTTGAGATACTTCAGTGCTGATCATCCTTCTGCAAAACCGAACTATGTATGTCAGTTAGGTTTGCATAAAACTATATATTGCATAGTGCATACTGCAGTAGTTTTAGGCGCCGGTCACTGGTTCGGCTGTCACAAGTAGTTTGTTGGCTGCAGCTAATAGTTAACAGCGGCAGTTTGTCAAATCAAACGTTGTCAAAGGAAACCAGTCAGTCGAAGGCGGGCTTTTTTCCACCTCTCCCAACTGTGCTGAGCTTAGATAATCACCGGAGAAAGCAAGTGCCTTTTTGTTTCTTTAGCTACCACCTTTCTGATGAAGTAAGAGAAATCTGAACCTGAATCTGAAATCTGAAGACCTGAATCTGAATAGTAAACAGCTCAAATAGTCTGTTTTTATGTCTTTAGTTATGCAATTGTTAATTAATGTAGGTTACAGAAATTTGAATGTCTGCAAACGCTGGTCCTGTGTTGGTGAAAGGTTAGAGTCGCCTAGGAGCAAAGGCCTGTTCTCCGAAGCAGTGCAGTGTTTGGAGGAAAGCAAACTGCATGGTCTACTCAAGTTTTACCTACAGTCCTACGACAACGGCACACTAGACTTGTCCTATGTGCAAAACTATGTTCTTGTTAAGACGCAGGTCTACTGCAGTGAGAACTGTGGTATCACTGGACCATTCTATTTCTTTTACATTCGTACTGGGTACTTCATCAATGAGAATTATCACCGCTTGCATGCCACCTATTGCGAGCCGTTCTATGGCGCCTTTGACTCGGAACTTGACTGCAAACTCACTGGCGTGCGGATGTTCTTTCTGATGTGCTTTCCTTTGTTCGGTTTTCCAACCTTGTTCTTTCTCAACTATCTCAACCTGGCCACACTTGATCAACTGTTGCTCGAACACACTTCGGCTGCACTGATCATCCACAAGGCTGAGATCTACTGCGACCTGGTTGTCAATGTTCTCAATCTCTTGCAGTGTTATTCTCCATTCTACTACTTTGACCTGTGGCGCCAATCATGTGCGGCTGGACAGTATGTGTCCTGGTTGCAAGGGGTCTACATGATGAAGTGTTGTCTGGGGTTTCTCAATCAGCTCGTGCTGATTTTGCTTCAGTTGGACAGACTGGACAGCCTGTTCAACTGCGTCCGCTACTACCATCGCACCCATCAGCAGCACCGGCAAAGAGCACGACGTTGGCTGCTCATAGCTTGCGCACTCAGCATGTGTTTGTATCTGCCTTGCATAGGCTTTTATTTTTTCATTCCAATCGCCTGGTTTTGGAAGAATGAGTCAGAAGGGTTCTGGAACCGCGCCGCTGAGGCACTGAATGTGTACACAGTGACACTGAACAACAGTCTAAATGGCCTGGCACTGCTGGTGCAGGTCGGTTTGTCTGCAGTGGCGAGGCTCAACTACAAAAGGGTGGATAAGGTGGGGCTAGAGCTGGGAGAACTGACGGTGAAGGAGTACAAAGCTAAAATCAAGGAGAAGGGCATGCTGTTGTATGGTACCGTTGGGCTCAACGTCCTCACGGTCAGTGTGGTCAGCCTCTTTCTTATGCTGAATAACGTCATCATCAATGAATTGCTAGGTGTCAGTGCAAGTGGGATTTATTACAATGTGATGGGCATGCTCAGTGTAGCGTTGACTTTCTTTAATGGATTCTTTTCCATGTCATTCTGCTGAAGCAGTACAGAACGGCATTCAAACATACTAAGCTGGGAAAGCTAATCTGGACTAACTCTGACAATCAGTAAGTAGAGAGGGAGTGGGTACATTTCATGATTATTAGCTTATGGACCAGAAAATGAATTTGGGTGTTTGGTGGTTAACTTGGGTTTCACTTTGGATAGGTACAGTTTGTGGTGGGTTAACTTGGGTTTCACTTTGCATAGGTATTGAAGAGTTTCACTGTTTTGTGTGAGTGTTCATTTTGGATAGGTATGTGATGGTTAACTTGAGTTTCATTTTGGATAGTTATGTGGTGGGTGAACTTGAGTTTCATTTCGACCCCCCCTGTTACATGTATGGTAGACAATCAACAGACCTCCTTCGATCTGATTTCTGCACTTTTTGGTCAGGAGTATGATTTACACGTGGACTCCAAGGGGTTGAGTCTTTATACAAAGCAGTTTATCTATAATCTATCAATTAATGAAGTCAAGGAGATGTCAGTCATGACGTTTCAACATTTTTAAGCAAGCTTTGGATAATACCTGCTGAGTTTCTTTGACATACTGAGGCCGTAACAAGAGGTGTATCATGTACATACTTGCTCTAAATCAATCAGCGCTAAGAAAACTGCTCTGCAAACAAACAGCGACGACAGATACAGCTGCAAATCATCTTTTATGTACTAACCACACTGCTAATCTTTTTTTTAACTAAATAAAAACTGTCGTAAAGAAATAACGTCATTTTCCACCTGGATTCTTAAGTAAATGTGTTGCCAATAAACTGTCACCACAGCTTGTTGTTCTTTCGTGGTCGGATATTCTATTCATGCTACTAAAACTTGTTTTACTTGTATTCTTTCATGCATTTCTAGATGCTTTACGTGTGTGTGTGTGTGTTTGTGTTGGTGCGAGTAAAGATTTCACAGGAAGGCAAACGACATATTTTGCTTCCCTGGTACAGGCCAATCACGGAGCTCTCATACCTGCTCACACACGCTTCTTTTCAAATATTTGTAAAGTGCCATGTTACCCTCAGATCAGGCGTCTATAGGATTGGATAATAATAGATCTGTTGATATCTTTGGTGCTTGGCAACATAAATTAGACAGACAGGTGGATCTGAACCAAGTCTCTCTGGCACATCAGTAGTACGTGACAAATAAGGGCTGCTTCTCAAAGCGGGAGGGGGCCAGTTGAGCAGCCTTGTCCCCCAAGTGATTTGAACAATGGTTACTGATTTCAACGTAAATTAAACAGACAGGTGGATCAGCCAAGCCTTTCTGGCACTTCAGTCTTGACAAATAGTGTTAGCGAAGGGTGGCTTCTCAAAACCAGTGGCGTATCCAGGATTTTGGGAAAGGGGGGGGTGTAAAATTTTGAAAGTGCCTGGTTGGGCCGCTGCCCAACCAGGGTAAGAAAATTTAGCAAAATTAGCCTTCAAAAACGCGTTTAAAACGCATTCCGAGCTTAAAATTAACAGAAATTACCAAGTTTTAGTAGTGTATAATGGCCTGTTTGGGCTTCTGCCCGACCAGGGCGAGAAAATTTTGAAAATTTAGCCTTCAAAAAGGCATTTAGAAGGCATTCTGAGCACAAATTAGACAGTTTTAGTACATAATTCATTAGTTTCTTATATTTTTGACAGACTTTTTCTTCCTACCTCCACCGCAAAGGGGGTGTACACACCCTACACCCCCTGGATACGCCACTGCTCAAAACTGTACTTTGCATGATCTCCTGAAGTAGTAAAATAGCCCAAATAGCTAAAACTAACCAAAAAGTTAGTAGGTTCAATAATATACAGGGAGTGCCAAAAAACAACAACCCAGCAGATTTTTGCTGTAGCAACCGCAAATCTCAACCGATTTGAATGAATCCTTTTTTAAATGAAAGATAAATAAATTTCTGAAAGATTGAACAACGTTTATCAATGTATTCTGCTTAGTTCCTGAGATATTCACTCTCAAAGTCAAAACAGTGATTTCGGCAGTGAACAAGGGGGAATTTTTATTATTCCGCTGCACTTCGTAATAAATCGGATTCCTGCTACTGCTGAGGGCTATTGGAGACTTTACTGGTGACACACAAACTCGGTTCACTTCAACAGTGAAGTATCATTAGCCCTCAGCAGTAGGAATCTGCTTTATTATGAAGTGCACCGGAATCGCTCTTGTTCTTTGCCAAAATCTGTTTCGAATCTGAGGGCAAATATCTCAAGAACTAAACTGTGAATCTCAATAAAAATTGCGCCAATCTTTGAAGAATTTATCACTCTTTCATTTAAAAAAGGATTCATTCAAATCGGTTGCGATTTGCGGTTGCTGCAGTAAAAAATCTGCTGGGTTGTTTTTTTGGCGCACCCTGTATATGATATCGAACGAAAGGCATTTCAACTACGTACTACAACATTAAGACCAGCCATTTTATACATTTATTCAGCACACCGCAGGATAACATGCAAATGTAATGTATAGTTGTCCAAGTCCTGCTATAAAGAAAAAGCATGATGCACGACTGGGCGATGGAATCACTCCCGTAAATGGTGCACATATTTGAGATCTTATTTGGGTGATGCAACACAACGACTGGTATTGACAGGCATCCTTACTACAGCACAGGAACACTGAGAATTTGAAAAAGAGAAAGTAGGTATCAGATCACATTAACTTTGCTCAGCCCAGCCAGACACCGTGAAGCATTTGTCTGTGTAAACACATGTTGAGGAGGAGGGAGTTCATCAGATCACTATAAAGTGTGTATAAACTGGAAAAGCTCGTCATTGCTTCTGAAGCCTTAGTAACACAAAAGTCGCTACCAGCTGCTGCATTATGACGGGAATAAATATTATGTGGGGAAATGGGTTCAGAAATGACCAAAAACAACACCAGTTGCCCTTTATCAGATTACATACTGATTGAAAGGATTAATAGTAATCAGATCAGCACATTTACAGTATATTGTATGCTTCTACTTTTGCGATGGTATCACCTTTTCTGTTTCATTACCGCTCACATCCACTTCTGTACCGCGTTGTCATCAACAATCATTCATCTCCTGACCAACTTATCCGCTTCCCATCTAGGAGCGAAAAACAGAGTTTAAGTAAGTTGACTACACAGACAAGTGACTAATACATAAACAAACAATATTATGTAGCAATCCTCCAAACGAAAGATAGGTGAAGAAGGTAGGTGCAAGGCAACTTGTGTTTGACCAGACACCAGACAAAGTGAAACCTAGTTTTACTTATCACATTCCCACTCCAAGTCAATCCGAGATTGACCCACGCACAACGTACCAACCCAATATGAAACCCAGATTAACCAACCAATTACCCACCTAAAGTGAAACCTAGTTTAACCACCAAACACCCACACATCCAAACGCCCAGATCAAACCCAGCCTAACCCGCCACCCACCTACCTCCTGTAGAGAATGATGACAAAACCTGTTTGACTCTAGAAGTACAGTAAATTTGAGAACATCCTAACTATGATGACGTTGGTCCAATAAATAAGGGGGGTCGGCGAAATCGTCTCAGGAGGGGGGTCCCCATCCGGGGGGGTCTGGCTTAAGTCGGGTGGGGGGGGGCAGACCCCCAGACCCCCCTGTTACATGTATGAGTACTTCAATAAACTAAAAACTTAATCACCTAAGAAAGTTTACATAAATTTAGTGCCCTTGACCTCTATCTGCCTTTCATCCACCCCACAGAATCAGTGCAAAATTTCGATGGACTACTCACCCCAATTTGAAACTGAGCCAAACTCATTTCTGGTCCGCATAAGCTTATAACTGTGAAATGTACTTACTACTCCCGGACTACTTATTATTGATTGGCAGGGTTAGTCCAGATCAACTTCCCCAGTTTGGTGTGTCTGAATGCCGTTCTGTATGGCTTCAGCAGAATGACGTGGAAAAGAATGGCTCCAGATCCATTAAAGAAAGTCAACGCTACACTCAACATACTCAACACATTGTAGTGAATCCCATGGACGCTCAGACCTAGCAATTCATGGATGATGACGTTATTCAGCAGAAGAAAGAGGCTGAGCACACTGACAGTGATGATGTTGAGCCCTACAGTACCATACAACAACATGCCCTTCTGCTTGATTTTGGCTTTGTACTCTTTCATCGACAGATGTCCCACTTTTAGGTCGGCCTTATCTACCTTTTTGTAGTTGAGCCTCGCCACTACAGACAAACCGACCTGCACCAGCAGTGCCAGTGCATTTAGACTGTTGTTCAGTGTCACTGTGTACACATTCAGTGCCTCAGTGGCATTCTTCCAGAACTCTGACTTTTGCTTCCAAAACAAGATGATGGGAATGAAAAAATAAAAGCCTATACAGGGCAGATACAGACACATGCTGAGTGCACAGGCCCTGTACATCCAACGTCGTGCTCTCCGCTGGTGTTGCTGGTTGGTGCGATGGTAGTAGCTCATGCAGTTGACCAAGCTGTCCTGTCTGTCCAGAAGCAGCAGAATCAGCAGCAGCTGATTAAGAAACCCCACACAACGCTTGATCATGAAGACCCCCTGCAGCCAGGACACATACTGCCCAGCCGCACAGGACTGGCGCCACAGGTCAAAGTAGTAGAACGGTGCGTAACACTGCAGCAGACTCAGAACATTGAAAACCAGGTCACAGTAGATCTCAGCTTTGTGGATGATCAGTGCAGCTGAACTTTGCGCGAGCAACAGTTGATCAAGTGTGGCCAGGTTGAGATAGTTGAGAAAGAACAAGGTAGGAAAACCGAACAGAGGAAAGCAAATCAGAAAAAACATTCGCATGCCAGTCAGTTTGCAGCCAAGTTCCGAGTCAAAGGTGCCATAGAACGGCTCGCAATAGGTGGCATGCAAGCGGTGATAGTTCTCATTGACGAAGTACCCAGTACGAATGTAAAAGAAATAGAACGGTCCAGTGATACCACAGTTCTCACTGCAGTAGACCTGCGTCTTAACCAGAACATAGTTTTGCACATAGGACAAGTCTAGTGTGCCGTTGTCGTAGGACTGTAGGTAAAACTTGAGTAGACCATGCAGTTTGCTTTCCTCCAAACACTGCACTGCTTCGGAGAACAGGCCTTCTAGGCTCCTAGGCGACTCTAGTGAGTCAGCAACACAGGACCAGCGTTTGCAGACATCCAAATTTCTGCAAACTATCTTTCATTAGTCAACACAAGTGAGAACCGGCTGAGAAGTTGCATTTAGAATGGCTGCATGTTCCGATTATCGACTGCCAACTACTGTTGCTAAGTAAATTATAATTTTAATTTTAATTATATTTTTTAGAAATTTACTAATACAAGTAAATTGTTTGGTAAGTAAATTATAATTAAATTAAATTTCTATGAAAACAGGAAAAGTTAATTATAATTATAATTTGTAAATTACACTTACCAAAAATAATTTACTTAATTTACTTAAGAGGCAATTTCTGAGAGAATTGGAAGTGCCTCCCCAAATCGGGTCAGGGTCACATCACCGATTTGCGTCATTTTTATATATGTGAGAGTATATGACGAAAAAATAAGAACCCCAAAGTATGAGCTCCGGTGGACCCCCCAGAGCGCCAGGACCCCCTTCCAAAGTAGGGGTGGTCGGGCTGAAAAAAGAAAAAAGTACCCTAACTTCAAAACATGATTTTAAGCTCGTGCTTGCTCGTAGGATGAAAGTTGGCACACAAACAGATGCGGGCAGACTCGGACATTCCGAAAATGGTATCTAAAGTGCGGTTGGATGCTCCGTACCGGAGTTATAGGCTAAAAACGCGGTTTTACACCAATTTTGTGCCACACTGACAAACACGTTTGACCAAATTTTCATACATTAGGAACCTAGGCCAGGTCCAGTTTTTATATATAATATAGCCTAGTAAATTCCCTACATGCATGCAAAATATAGCCGAAATCGACTCATACCGTTAGGTCGAAATTCGCCCTCAAAATCTAAATCGAAATTTTTTTGTGCTGAATTGGAACAAAAATTGTTGCACAAGGCAAACTTTAGGCGTAGATTACAAATATCGCACTAGTTTTTTCGAAATTTTTATTTGGAAGCCTAATTTGGCCAATATTAACTGTCCAACTTGCCTGTGAAACACCCAATTAATGGATTACTTGTGAACCACTACCACTACCACTACCACTACCACTACCACTACCACTACCACTACCACTACCACTAGAACTACCACTACCACTACCACTGCCACTACCACTACCACTGGAACTACCACCCACTACCACTACCACTACCACTAGAACTACCACCCACTACCACTAGAACTACCACCCACTACCACTACCACTACCACCCACTACCACTACCACTGCCACTACCACTACCACTACCACCCACTACCACTAAAACTACCACTGCCACTACCACTACCACTAGAACTACCACCCACTACCACTAGAACTACCACCCACTACCACTACCACTACCACTACCACTACCACTACCACTACCACTACCACTACCACTACCACTACCACTACCACTACCACTACCACTACCACTACCACTACCACTACCACTACCACTACCACTACCACTACCACTACCACTACCACTACCACTACCACTACCACTACCACTACCACCCACTACCACTAGAACTACCACTACCACTACCACCCACTACCACTAGAACTACCACTACCACTACCACCCACTACCACTACCACTACCACCCACTACCGCTAGAACTACCACCCACTACCACTACCACTACCACTACCACTACCACTGCCACTACCACTACCACTACCACTACCACTAGAACTACCACTAGAACTATCACTACCACTACCACACACTACCACTACCACTACCACCCAATACCACTACCACTACCACCCACTACCACTACCACCCACTACCACTAACACTACCACCCACTACCACTAGAACTACCACCCACTACCACTACCACTACCACCCACTACCACTACCACTACCACTACCACCCACTACCACTACCACTACCACTACCACTACCACTACCACTACCACTACCACTACCACTACCACTACCACTACCACTACCACTACCACTAGAACCACCACCCACTACCACTACAACCACCACCCACTACCACTACCACTGCCACTACCACTACCACTACCACCCCCTACCACTAAAACTACCACTACCACTACCACTACCACTAGAACCCCCCCTCCCTGCTCACCACCCACTACCACTAGAACCACCACCCCCCTTCCCCCCCCTCCCTCCCTCCCTCCCTCCCTCCCTCCCTCCCTCCCCCCTCCCTCCCTCCCTCCCTCCCTCCCTCCCTCCCTCCCTCCCTCCCTCCCTCCCCCCTCCCTCTCCCTCCCTCCCCCCTCCCCCTCCCTCCCTCCCCCCTCCCTCCCTCCCCCCTCCCTCTCCCCCCCCCCCCCCCCCCCCCCACTACCACTAGAACTACCACTACCACTACCACTACTACTACCACTACTACCACTACCACTACCACTACTACCACTACCACTACCACTACCACTACCACTACCACTACCACTACCACTACCACTACCACTACCACTACCACTACCACTACCACTACCACTACCACTACCACTACCACTACCACTACCACTACCACTACCACTACCACTACCACTACCACTACTACCACTACCACTCCACTACCACCACTAGAACTACCACTACCACTACCACCCACTACCACTACCACTACCACTACCACTACCCTACCACTACCACTACCACTACCCCCCTACCACTACCACTACCACCCCTCCACTACCCCCCCCCCCCCCCCCCCCCCCCCCACTACCACTACGCACTCACCACCCACTACCCACTACCACTAGAACTACCACTAGAACTACCACTACCACTACCCCACTACCACTAGAACTACCACCCACTCCACTACCACTACCACTACCACTACCACTACCACTACCACCCACTACCACTAGAACTACCACCACCACCACTACCACTACCACCCCTACCACTACCACTTACCACCCCTACCACTACCACTACCACTACCGCTACCACTAGCCACCACCCACTACCACTACCACTACCGCTACCACTGCGCAGGGGGCTATCCACTACCACTACCACTACCACTACCACTAGAACTACCACCCCCACTACCACTACCACCCTACCACTACGATGATGGTGATGGTGGTGGTAGTGGTGGTCCACAAGTAATCCATTAATTGGGTGTTTCACAGGCAATTTGGACAGTTAATGTTGGCCAAATTAGGCTTCCAAAGAAAAAAAATTTCGAAACAACTAGTGGGATATTTGTAATCTACGCCTAAAGTTTGCCTTGTGCAACAATTTTTGTTCCAATTCAGCACAAAAAAAATTTCGATTTTGATTTTGAGGGCGAATTTTGACCTAACGGTATGAGTCGATTTCGGCTATATTTTGCATGCATGTAGGGAATTTACTAGGCTATATTATATATAAAAACAGGACCTGGCCTAGGATCCTAATGTATGAAAATTTGATCAAACGTGTTTGTCGGTGTGGCACAAAATTGGTGTAAAACCGCGTTTTTAGCCTATAACTCCGGTACGGAGCATCCAACCACACTTTAGATACCATTTCCGGAATGTCCGAGTCTGCCCGCATCTGTTTGTGTGCCAACGTTCATCCTACGAGCAAGCACGAGCTTAAAATCATGTTTTGAAGTTAGGGTACTTTTTCTTTTTTTTCAGCCCGACCACCCCTACTTTGGAAGGGGGTCCTGGCGCTCTGGGAGGTCCACCGGAGCTCATACTTTTGGGGTTCTTGTTTTTTCCTCATATACTCTCACATATATAAAAATGACGCAAATCGGTGATGTGACCCTGACCCGATTTGGGGAGGCTCCCTATCAAAGGTTAAATCCTCTCAGAAATTGCGTCTT